>PNEQ01037494.1:0-42368 GCA_003012365.1 Medauroidea extradentata
CAGCAGACATCGATACCACCCCGTCTCCTCCCTCTAGACAGCTCGGCTATAGGGACTACGTAGTACCAAAGTTTACCACCACTGCTGTTCCAATTCGCTGAGCGCTGTTGTCGCTTGGAGGGGAGCGCAACATAGACCTGACCTTCAGCAACGCCCAGAGGCGAGTGTGAGAGATTCTGAAGCGCGGTGGCTAATATAGCAAGTTCACGCGTTCTGTGACGTGTTCCACGTGTTCGTGGAAGGTATACGAGTCGCTTTTGACCTATCAAATTGAAATTACTGACATGTCGATCTGACAGCGCACTGGAACAGCCTTAAGGGCTTGTTCCAGAGTTTTTTTCAGACTGGTGCCAATAACTCAAATATTATTTAACCAAAAGTTTTGAAAAAATTTGAGTCAATGTTCAATCATACGATGCACATACTGTGGATGCGATTTTTTAAAATAATGTACCATTCGCCAGCAAAAAAATAATTTCCTTCATTTTTGCTTATTTTCATGACGAAAAATGTGGTACTTTGGGTAATGAAATCTAAAAAACAGTTCAGTATAATTCTACAAAAAAAATGCAGCTACAAATTATAACATATAGGTGTCAAAACTGTGCAGCGAAATTTTTATGAGTATTAGGTAGAAATAAAAAAAATATTTTCGAAATCACTGCAAAACTCAGTAACAAGGCCTTAAATGCCTTTTTTTTTCCCCTTTATATAAATGTTATACACACAATTTCAAGTTATTAGTAATTTAGTTTCATAAATTTAAGATAGTTATTTCTTTATTATTTTCCTTGGGAGATAAAGCATTTCCGTAGGCCCTATTGATTCTAGTAATTTCATTTGTTTTACATAAAAACAATTTGTTTGATTAAATTTTCCAGTGCTCTGACGCAGTCATGCAGAACTTTGGAAGTTTATTTGAAAAGAGTGCCACATACACTGCATAACTCCTTATCTTACTCATACAAGTTCTTAAATGGCAAACTAATTATTCCATTTAGTAAGGAACTCTTTTCAAACAATGTAGTCGTGAGAATCGCCAAGGGCCTATCATAAGGAACCATCCCAGCATTCACCTAGAGTTATTTCGGAAAACCCTGTAAAACTGAAATCAGAATGGTTGGGTCAAGAATCAAACACGTCCTTCCAAACACAAGATTAATTTTTTCCACCGTGGTACTTCGGTCGAGAAGCAGCAGAGATGGCTAGCTAGCTCTAAGCGATGGCGAGTTGAAGAAGTTTAAAAAAGTGAGTTAAATAAAAAAACAATGGAATACTGGTAAGTGATGATAACTTTGCAAAACTTGGAGGAAACGTTGCCAGATAATTGAATATTATTGAGATCCTCCTGCTGTAATGACAAACAGCAAAAATGGATACGATTTGTACACTTTCTATTCAGTGACAGCGACAGTGAGGTAGGCATATTATAAAACAATCCATTCAGAAAGAAGTCGTTAAAAAACTATCCTTAAAACTCAGACTTTTTTTGTACTGTTTAATATCTTCAAATACCTAACAGTCACATTCTAAAAAATGTGAAAATTTGCTAGACAGATTTTACTATAGCAATGAAATAAATATGAGATACTGATCGAGGTGGAGCAGTGGTACCAAACTTGCCTCGCATTCGGGAGGACTCTGTGTCGACACTTGGTTCCGACAATCCTGACTCCGGTTTTCCAGAGTTTCCACGTCGCTCCAGGCGAATTCTGGACTGGCACCTAAAGTAGGCTGACTCCTTTCCCAATTCCTGTTGTTCAGTTGTGTAACACCGTCTCTAAAGACCTCGATGTCAACGAGATGTAAGCCCATTTCCCTTCCCCTGCTATCTTAGCAGCCTCCATACACGTCACGTTTTCCGTTACGTCAGCATCCAAACAAGCCACCACGCTTTCTGGCAAGGAATATTCTTATTACACAATAGTGGCTGCTGTACTGGCAGGGAACGCGGCAGATATACCAGAGACTGGATAGCGCAGGATCACTGAAGGTTATGTTAGACTGGAATATTTTATGCAAAGAGGACGACAGACATTGTAATATAAAGCATAAATAAATATTTCGATTTGTATACTTTACTATAATCATCATTCTCACTCGAGTTTGCATTGCATTAGTACTACTATTGCTACTACGTATACGTTGATAGGTGCGGTTAAAAATTACTGATAAAAGTACGTAAATTTAAATTTTTCACGGGAGAAATAATGACATTTTTAAAGGAAAGTTAGTAGGTGAATCTTTTGAACGATAATGGCTGATGAAACTAACGTAAAATCAAAACCATCTATATTATCCTATCAGGTTGGTTGTACATAAGCACAATTTTCCCCTGTGTTAAGCACAACAATTCTCACAGAATTGTGTTTATAAAAAAATGGTTTCTTAAAGACGTAGTGGCATATACAGAGAAAACCAAATTCTATTAATAAAACAGTTTAATATTGCATTTTCTTGGCTTGTGGGTGTGAGCCACGTCTGAAGATTGCAAGAGTTGCAGGTCCTTATATACCCTGGTGCTTGAGTGGCTTCTTCCTGGTTGGCTGGGCCTGTCAGCCAATCACAGGCCTGCTTGCTCCTGATTGGCCGAGGTAGTTAGCCAATCCTGGCTCTCTCTCCTGGTGGACCTTCTGATTGGCTGGGTACTTGGGCCAATCGTGTGCTGTCTCGCACCTGGTTGGCTGGCCAATCCAGGTGAGTCTGTCGTGACTGCCCTCTGGTAGCTTGATTTCGCATCATCCACGATTAAATGTGACCATATTTTGCTTAGCCAATATCCATCTTCCCTGTTGATGTTGTTAGGGTGTTTTATTATCTCTATTGCCTCTCTCACGATTCTCCGACGATAACTACTGATGTTGGTTATTGTGGAGAACTTGTCAAAATCGATGCTGTGTTTCGTTTCCACGGAGTGTTCTGCTATTGCTGACTGCTGGTTTTCATATTTGTATGCTCTGATGTGTTCTTTAATTCTTGTTGTGATTTTTCTGCCTGTTTGCCCTATGTATACTTTCCCACATGAGCAAGGAACTTTGTATATTCTTGCCTGTTCTTCGGCTGGTGTTTTATCTTTTGCCGATCCCAGGATGCCGTCTATCTTGTTGATAGGTTTCAAGATGGTATATATATCATGCTTCTTCAAAAGCCGAGGCAGTTGTTTGGTTGTGCCTTTCACGTGAGCAGGACTGCTTTGTTTTTCAGCTTTTCTTTCTCGGATATCCTGGGTCGGCTTCGGATGTTCTGCTGTATTTCACGGCGTGAGTAACCGTTTGCTTCTAGAACTGCAGTGAGGTGTTTCAGTTCTGCTTCCAGGTGCTGTTCTTCACATATAGTTTTAGCTCTGTGGGTTAGTGTAGATATGACAGTTCTTTTCTGCGAGGGATGATGATGAGAGTCTGCTTGGAGATATCTGTCAGTGTGGGTAGGCTTCCTGAAGACTTTGTGGCCCATGGTGGAATTCTGCTTCTTGTACACCAGGACATCTAAGAAAGGTAGCTGGCCATCCTTTTCTGTTTCCATGGTGAACTGTATGCTGGAGTGGATGCTGTTGAGGTGGCCCAAGAATTGCTGTAGTCTCTCCTCTCCATGGCTCCAGATTACAAATGTGTCATCCAAGTATCTAAACCAGTGAGTAGGTTGGTAAGGGCTGGAGTATATTGCCCTCTCTTCGAATTTGGCCATGAAGACATTGGCCAGTAACGGCGAAAGAGGCGAGCCCATTGCAGTGCCTTCTTTTTGGATGTACACCTTTCCCTGGTATGTGAAGAAAGTTGAGGTGACACAGTGCTCGACAAGCTTCACGAGTTCTTGCTGGAGCTGTCTTCTCCCAGTTGTTCAAGTAGGGTGTGTAGAGCTTCATTAACTGGTACTCTGGTGAATAGAGACACATCAAAACTCATCAATATGTCTTCAGGTTTTGATGAGATTTTCTTCAAAATTTCCACAAAGTGAGAAGAGTTTTTAATATGAGAGGCAGGTGTGGGTATGGCTGGTTGTAAGAGGTTATTGAGGTGTTTTGCGAGGAGGTGGGTCGGTGAGCCAATCGCGCTGACTATTGGTCAAAGAGGAACATTCTGCTTGTGGATTTTCGGAAGGCCATAAATGGTAGGCGTTCTAGGAGCCTTGACTATTCGGTGTTTCTTGGTCTAATTATCGATGGATGACTTGGCTATGAGCTTCTTGGTTGATGCCTCTATTTTATTTAGAGGGTTATGACAGACTTGCGAGTAAGCAGCATCGGACAGAAGTTCTGAGATCTTGGCTTCATAGTCATAGACGTTCATTATGACAGTCGCATTGCCTTTGTCTGCCTTCAGGATCTTCACTTCTTTGTTGCAACATAATTCTCTCAGCGCTTGCTTTTCCTCTCTGTTGATGTTGAGTGGAAGAGGTTTGGCCTTTCTCAAAATTCTGGCTGTCTCTGCTCGGATCTCATCGTGAAAACACATCTTTAAAATGTTATTGCCTAAGTTTCAGTCCGTAGATTCTAAAGCGCTGCGAAAATTTGTGTTTACTAGGACATTCATCATCAGGCTTCGTCATTTAAATTACGAATCTGAAATTGAAACTCTTGAAAGCGACAGTTGAAACTTCATATGTATTGCAGTGAACTGAGGTAATGGGATTTTTTTTTATTTTTAATTTTTATTGCCTTGTCTTATTTTCAATAACAGTGCATAAGCAAAATTATTATTAAAATTGGAGCAGTACTGTATTGGAGTGAAATTTATATGAGTTTTTTGCACGCAGAAAATTTAACTCTGTGTTTTTCACTGTAGTACCTGTCTGAAAATTTGCACAAAAAATATTTAGTTTATGATCAAAACAAACGTTACGGTGTGCTTTTCAATGCAGTTCAGGCTCAATGTTCAAGCGAAAAGTACAAAGTTAATGTGTATTCATAGTAAAGTGTTACATATTGTGGTGGTGCTGCTCTTCTGCGACCTCCACCCTCTATTAGTAGTAGTCGTAGTTAAAGGGTCGTCTGCAGCTACTGCGTGTTGTTGTTGATTCGGGGACGTAACTCTCGTCCGTTACTATTGCAAGTAATTAGCAGGCAGAAAAATGGCAAAAAAACAAGCGAGCTGATGCAGAGGCGGTGCCTATTATATTGATGCCCAGATATCAGTGAGGTTAGTCCGAAACGGATAAAAAAATAATAAGAAAATTATATCGGCATTTTTTTTCCTTTTATTTAACCTTTCTTTTGGCCCACTTTAACAGACAAAGGCAATTCACATTGCGAGTGCTCGCCCAGAGTTAGTTGAAGTGACTTTTCTATCTACGGATTACGACTTGCCTCTTCCCTCCGTAGTAGTACTTGGTCCGGCACTTTATCTACCTTAGCTCTGACTACGCGGTTATCAATATCTACTTCTAGTTACATTACTATAAAATGAAAAGGCAGTATCCCAAAAAAGGAGAGACAAAACAAAAAGACTGATCTCTTCTAACGAATCCGTCCTCTAGGCTTCACAGCCCCTCTACCACGTCCTCTTCCTGTCGCCATGACGCCCCAACTAATAACCTACCGGGCGAACACTCTGACTTACTCGGCCGAGCGGCAGAGGGATACATCAGGATCCAACTTGCCTAAAAGCTGGTTAATTGACGTTTATAACCTAAAAATTGTATGTAACATAGATACTGATAAATTTACAAAGCATTTTATTCCATAATTCCAGCTAAATATTCATTAGTTTATTAATAGGGGATGTGCAGCGTCATTAATCTGTAGCAGATCACCACCTTTTTAGTGTTGTTGCAGACGGCACTACCACCCACGTCGATCGAGAAACGCCCTGCCCGCCCCCCCCCCCCCCCCCCCGCATTCCAGCACGTCCCGGTACGTGCCTCCAAGCGAGTGAACTCCGAACTGCCTGCCAGATGAATCCATCCAAGCACAGACTAGCTCAGAGCTTATTTGAAATTTTAAAAGCCAGCGCTTCTCTGTATGTGCTTCCAAGCAAGAGAACTTTGACCAGCGTGCCAAATAAATCCTATTCCAGGAGAAGTAAGCTAAGAGGCTACTTGAAATTTAAAAAATCCAAACAAGGCAAAATATAAGTAAAGTTTACTTAGAAAAGTTACTTGAAATTAAATTAGCTTTAAAATGAGTCCAAACACCACATGAATCCGATAAAATTGACACGTAAAATTAAATACTTTTCTCTTGCTTTAACAGTTAAACTTTAAATTTTGAATAGACTTTTAATGTTAATTTCTCTGTTAACATCCCCAATTAATATGTTGGATCCCGCCGTATACATCCTTATACTTGGTTAAGTTGGCCTACTTAATTTGTTATAAACAAAAAAAAATTTGAAATTACTGTATGATAAGATGCCAAGTAAGTGTTACGTGCCAGTGCACGTCACACTCTCTCTCTCTCTCTCTCTCTCTCTCTCTCTCTCTCTCTCTCTCTCTATATATATATATATATATATATATATATATATATATATATATATATATATGTACGGACACAGGCACATTCATTGTGTTTTTCAGTGTAACGCCTTCCTCTAAAATCTGTGCCATTTATATTTTGATGAATTTTAAAACAAATTTTACTGCATGTCTTTCAGAAACATATCTTGAGCTACCTCAAATTTCGTTTGAAAAAAAAAAAAAAAGTTTCTATTCTAAACCAATTTTACTCAAGTGTGATAATTATGCTTGTACCTGCACCACTTTACGTTTTAGCAGTGTCAAACTTAACCAATTTGTAATTTAGGTTAGCTGGAATTACAAGTAGATGTAGGTATTTGAACTACTCTTACCAACACAACTTGTGTTCATTTTAGGAACTACGCTACTGCTTAATTTCCTCAGTAAACGAAAAATAAAAGTAACATAAATGTGTTTCGAAAAGTTATAAATGATTTAATTTTTGCTTTTCATTACAGATTACATAAAAGTGATATATGATATACTTTGATGAAATAAATTTCATACATATTCTTCCTATCATGATAACGAACAAGATGTCACACTCCTGATTTTTGTTTCATCTAATTAACTGTTGTTAATCTTTTTAAAACGTTCTTTGAAAATATGGTTAAAAAAGATTACTTTAGCAGTAAAATATGTTGTAAATAAAGTGAATATAAATAATAGAGACCTTAGAGGAAAGCGTTATACTAAAGAACTAGCATTCTCAGCGGCCTGCTTACACTGCTGGCAGGCACATGGGCAGGCCGTACTGATCTTGTGACAACCTTCGAAAGATATGGCAACAATGTAAGCCAGCCTGGCTGTAAGCATTTTTTTTTTCCCACTCACCATTCTCATTCCTGTTGTCTTGGTCTCACCACCTCACGCCTTTCTACCAACTGTCTGAGACACAGGTTTATCTGTCCGAAAGTTGGAGAGGAGGAGGAACATGCTTACGTTCAATTCAAATATTTTGTGTCATTCTCGCCAGATGGAAGCACTTCAAAGGGAACTTGCAGTCAACTTAACATATCGTTACATACATTTGATTTTATGTCTACATTTCGTGAACCAGTTTAACAAACAGAAATATTATTATTTATAAAATTCATTTAAATGTAACAGTATGATATGGTGTAGTATTTTTGTTTTAAAACATTGGTTAAAGTGTCTAAATTTGCTACTGAAATTACATTAAAAAAATTATGAAAAAATGCATTTATACTAGCATGTAAATGCATTAGTAAACCGTTTCAAACAACTGTTTTTAAAAACCGAATGCGACACGTAATTCCTCGTACTTATCTCTAGCAAGTGAATACAGTAATCAAAAAAGTTTTTATTCTAATTCTTGCTGTAAGGGCTGCAAAATTAGTATGTAAAATTTGTTTAAAGTGTTAAAACATACATTAAAAAGTATATTCTAAAAAAAATTATATTTCTCCAATACTTGTAATTTATGTCTCCTACAAAATGAATAGTTTCAATTTCATTTTAACGTTATTTATTTACGGACTAATACCCCTTAATGCTAGAAAATTTTACATGTAATAAATTTCTTTAAGACTCTGGAACTTATGATGGCTTCACAAATCTAACAACCAATTCTGTAAAAAAAATTATTCAACTTGGAATGCAACTGATGTATAACACGTTTCTCCTGTTGTAGGAATGCATTTAGACTATTAAAATAGTGGAAGAATAGAACTAAGGAAGACTAGGTACAGTTTAGTTAAAGGATTTTCAAACAGGTCTTTGATTTTCTGAATTTTAGAACTGGATTTATCATGGTCCATTTCACAAAAAAACATCTTCAAAGGATTCCATTGCTCTAGTACTGTATCAACACATTGAAGCATAGCTACCTAGTTGAAACTTAGTATAATATTTTGTGAGGTTTTTCCCCGAACACCTTTTGACAAAGCTTCAAAGTATCTTTTGCATGATATAGTACTTATCTATTACAATCTGTTCAACACTGACATTTCCTAATCCATTGCATCCTCTCTGAGCAGCTAAATGCACCAGATGACAAGCACAGCCTTGTACACGTATTTTTTTATTTACTTTGTGAAGAAATGAACTACGTAGCTCCCTTAAAAGAACCAGTCATAGCACTAGCATTATCACACGATAATCCTATACAATTCTCCCATTTGATATTTCTCTTCTGTAGCTCACCATCTAAAAGTTCGAAAATACCTTTACCTGTATTGTCACAACAGTCAATATACTGGTTACAATCTGACCTAATTCTGTGTTGAAGTACGACACAACTATGGGGTACAGTTTTGTGTCGTCATCATCATTGCTACCATCTATGGAGAAAGGCTGAGATGTCATAATTTAAGGTATTTTCTCGTCTGTAAAGTGGCTAAACTTCTAATAAACGAACCCGTTTTCCTTCTAGCACAGCTGTACTTGGAAGCTATTTTAGAATCTGGAAACATTCTTTTGAACAACTGACCAGTATGGTCACTGCATGCTAACGGTAGATTGTGTTCCACAAGAAATGTTGTAAATAACAATTCGTCATTTGTCACAGCATTTCTCTCATCGAAACTGGCGAATTATGCAGTTACATTCTTGTTTGAATTTCTCAGGTTCACAAAATCTTTGTGAACCGTGCTACTACGTGTTTCCGGCAATCGTCTCTCACGCCATGTGCAACGGAAAAATCCCATCCACACGTAGAACAAAAAACGCGTGACAAAGACTTTGAGGAACGCAGTAAACATGGCCATTCTCTTGTATATTCATCTCGAAATTTTCGCATGTCTTTAGGTTTCTTTGTGTTTATAACCTCATCCTTACTACTACTGCAGTCAACACTTTTACAATGCACTAAAACCATTTCATTGCTATAACACACGTAAAACTATTTCTACAAGAAACCCACAACACTATTTTGTATTAATGCATCATAGGCACGCATATTTCATGGAACAAAACATTCATTTCTTTTAAAAAAAAAACAGTAAACTGCAAAATTCATGTTATCGAGCGACGTAAACAAGTACCAAATAGCGGGAAGCGGAATTTGCACTGCTGCAGCTTCGCCAACCTAATTATTGGACCAATGTACTGGAAATATAGTGTCCAAGTGTGCAGTAAAAAGCATGCCTAGAGATGTACTGTTACGGTGTACAGATATATTCTAAACACGTGATAACTTGCGAAAATTGTCATACGTTCACATGACACGACCGAGCCCGAAAATTGCAGACGGCAGCCGAAGCTTGTTTCGGCAGACGACGACAGAAAATCGTAAGTTCTGACACACCATTCGTAAAGGCGTAATCGACGGCAATAATTCGTAACAATTACGATTAATTTGTAACATGTCAGTGAAGTGACTACTATTAATTACCTGCATATATTTACAAAATTCATTTTCACAACTTAGTTCGAATTTTGAATAAATATGTATTTTTATTTACTTTATATATATAATATATATATATATGTGTGTGTGAAACTTCCCTTAGCGGACACTTCCGAAAAACTGACATTTTTCCAATCACCGGCAGATTAACATGGAGCCTTATGGAGAAATACTCTCCAAATAACGGACATTCTTATTAACGGACGCGGACACATAATAAGTAGTGAATAACGGACAAAATGCGCAAAAAAGGGCCGCGAAAACAGTTGCAAAGCAGCTTCAATGAATGTTTCGGCAGCGAGTCATAACTAAGAAAGTGCGATTTGTACACCCCTTGTAAGCAGGTAGCGCGTAGCCTCGCGTTATCTCAACCCCCCACACATGCACGTGCGCAGCTGCCGTGTAACTCGATTCTCCCACCACACACGCATGTCATTGTTTACTGTTCTTTTCATGCACTTCACGTAATAGTGTAGCAGTCGTAATCGAGTGACTTATTTTGTGTGAAATGTCTCAGAAGCGTAAACGTTTAACTTTAGAGGATAAATTAGTTGTGATTAGGATGCGTGAAAAAGAAAAATTAAGCGTCCGTGACGTTGCTGCGAAGATCGACGTGGGGAAAACTCAGATTGCCGACATAATGAAAAATAGAGAAGTAATACTGAAGTCGTGGACGGAGAATAGCTGCGGTTCCAGCAAACGTACATTTTCCCAAAAATGGATGGACTGGCTGTAGATACACTAACATTTGAGTGGTTTTGTTGCCTCTGTTTCTTTCTTTCTGAGGCTGTGACGTTTACTCGGCAGATTGATAGTGTAGAAAACGTTTTTTTTTTTTTTCATGCCTTTCATTCAGTTAAGTGAGCCGTATGAAAATACTCGAGTTTAGCGGAATGCATATGGAGTGAGGATTTGTTCACACACACGTTGAGAACAATGGACAAATTAGGGTGACATGAGCTGCAGTTAACGTAAATTATGCACCACAAAACATTGGCATCAAACTTTTTTTTAAATAACTAACCACGTCGATCTCGGAAACTTTGACACACGACTCGGAAATATTTCACGTGCCGAACCGGCTCACAGTGCGAGCGAGAGCGAGCGACGTGTAGACAAGGCACACAGTCTCATGCTCGCGTGCGCCAGTGTGTGTGGATGAGTCACGTCGGCCAGCCAGCTGTATCGGCGCGTGGTAAGATTTATTGCCATACATCGTCGAAATGTTTTAACATTTCTCCGAAAATACCACAAAAATTCGGCCTTGGACTAGCAAGAGTTTAACGCAGTATAGAGTTAAGAATATTATGTAGGTCTACCATTTTTGTATTTAGCGGACACTTCTTAATACCGGACATTTTTTTATGCACCAGAGGTGTCCGGTATTGGGAAGTTTCACTGATATATATACACACACAGTAGAACCCCGATTTAACTAAATGCCACGGGACCCGAAATTGTTTTCTCTAAATCAATGTTTAGTTAAATCCGACTTAACCCCCCTCCCCCCACCATAGTTAAAACCTCTGGTATGTTTCGTCGGAATTTAAGGTAAATTTTAAAAACTATAATGGCTCAAAACAATAACAAAACGTATTTACCGTCAATAGGTAAGCCACAGCCATGAAAAGAAAAGAAATCTGCGAAAAAACTTCCAGTGGAACGCTTGGTGAGCGTGCACATGGTGAGTTAGGCCGTCCTCGAGCATGCGAACAACACGAGAAGTGATGACTAACACCGGTGAGCCGTCAATATTACCGTCTCTCTCCGGCCCACTCCACCAACAAAATTAAGAAAAATCCAACGAAAAATTGTAACAAACATTTTTTTAATGAAAACTGAATTAAAAGTTTGCAAGGTAACTGTAAAATAATAATTGCCATTGTACCTTGTATGCAGCTGCACTCGTGAAACACTCATATTGATCTGCTTTGCTAAAAATACTTTGCAGTCGAGCATTTTTTAGCATCTGAGAAACAAATTATTAACGTTTATGGTAATAAATTAGTTGTAAAAAGTCTGCATATATATATATTACATTTTTTTTTTATATTAACTCACTTCTTTTATCACGGGACGCGAGTGTAAATAATCACGCTGCACACCACTGCATTCTGTCGGTAATGGAATTAATAGAGCACGCGACACTGCAGCGCATTCTAACGGAAATGGGAAGCACTATCTGTTAGTTCTTGTGCTGTGCACTGCCGCACTGTGGAGACTGGGTACCTACTGTTGCCACCAAACGACTTGAGGGCTGGCCTCGCTAGTCCCAGTTTTCCCCCACTCTGCGCTCTGGCCACCCTGTTCTGGCTTGCCGCGGCACCCCTCCCGTCTAAAGATCAACCGCTGAATAGCGTACTAGGCATCCTGAAAACATTTACATCCTTGGTTGTAACAAAAAAACACATTCAATATGTTTTTTACTAACCCAAGTACAAGTTGTTGACAATTGATTACAGTATCCGGAATTCTGAGTTTTATGTTTATTCTGCGCCCTTCTCCCAAATTTTCCGGACAAAGGATGAAAACGACCTGCACGTGGTGAGAAACTAAGTGGCAGTTTTACGACTTTCCTCCCACCAAGACTAATGAGGGTTTCTCCCCCTTCACGCCAGCTGCCCCGAGGCGCAAACGCTGACCGTCATCCATTCTCTGCAAATTACCCGGCGGGCCCCTTCCCCTGATAGGCCGGATGTTACTTGGTAAACTACGGCCCTCACGACTGCAAGAAGACATGCCTTACTGCCCTGGAAAGTGTCTGCACTTCCAACATAACCTACCCTAAAAACAATAAATTCTTACACTACATTCGAACACTCACAGAAAGCCCTGTCTATATACACTGACTCCCTCACTCGTAATACCGCCTCAATCGGTCGATATTAAATATTCCACGTATCCTATCAGTCTCTGTGTCCTTGAGCTGATAAGAACTAATGCCTACTCTCCGCGCCACTTTATATGGACCATGGAAGACGTTCGCTATTTTCCCATTTTCTTACGAGTTTTGGACAACAAAGACACGACCTTAGCAAGAACCCAATCTCCTACACTAAGTGTGTCTGGCAGCCTTGTGCCAATTATTTTCTGTCTCCGCGCTCTCTCTCTTTCCATAGTATGTAGCGCCCTTGCTGTGTTCGCTCCGGCATTCACAGGAGGCTGCGTAGGGAATGAAATAGCCTTCTCTATCCATCTCGGTGGTTTTTTATCCCGCATTAAATCATGTGACGTTTCTTTCCGGATACGAAACTCACTTTCGTCAGTTCGTACCTTGCCTGGCAAGTCGGAAAATACATTACAATGGCGGTCAAGTACCGCCATTAGTTCCTTTTGTTGCCCAGGGGATAGTGAGCCCATAGAGTAGTCAGGAGTCTTGGTGGTACACGGGTCCGGGTTCGGTCCTTACTCGATGTCATCTCCCTCGTATTGTATGTGCACCCGCCACGTGGGCATAACCGACTGTTCTTCCCTCACATTGTCAGACCAGTGAAAAATATGTTTCTTTCCTGCTACCATAAATGATACCATGTTACTGTCATACATAATATGCGCCTGTTGCCTCACCAAAAAATCTGTCCCTAAAAGGCACTTAACAGTAAACCACTTAACAATCAAAAAGTTGACTGGTATCCTAATCCCATTTATCTCTACTTCCACTACCACCTGCTGCCTTACCGACCTATTCCGCGCGCCGGTTACTCCTACCAAAGTTACACCCGTGACAGGAATCGTAGCCATCTCCTTGCCATAACCCGCCCGTAACAAGTCGTCCATTAATGCCTTATCTATTACTGACACCTGTGACCCAGTGTCGATGATAGCCTCGACTGTAATTTTTCCTATCTGTATTTCGAGGGTGGGGGATTTTTTTAGTGACGTCCAGGCATTTGTGGGGGTTGCTTCTGGGTCTTCCTGCTCCATAACCTCGTCTAAGTCCATCTCAAGCTGAAATCCTTCCACAGGCACCATTACCTCGCTTTCATTTAAGCTTCCCGGGGACGGGAGGTGTTCGTCCCGGGCAGTAATTAGTTTCCCAACTGCGGCTCGTGGACCTCTACAGCACAGATACGCGAGTTGGTCGCGGGGGGCGTAGATTGACGGAAGTCCTTCCTTTCATTATTCCTCTCCTGGTGTACGTGCGCCGACCCATTCCTTCCCGACAGGGACCACCACGTTTTTTGTCCTTTTCCTGGCTTTCAGCGGTCTCTCTTTCTGCCGGCCTACCCGAACAGCGCAGTCGTTCTACAGCCTGTTGCTCAAATCGCTTCACCATGGCTACGAGGCTTTCACAGTTGTTAATATCCATGGCAATAGCTGTGTCACTTACGTACCTAGGAAGGTGCCTTACCAGGTGATGTACCAGCCGCCCTTGTGAAAACTGGGTGTCCAAAAACTCGCACTCCTCAACTAACTCTCGTACATAATCAGACATACTGATTCCACTCTCAGAATAGTACCGGCCTTGGAATACCTCCTTTACCAGTTTGTCCTGCTCCAACGCATTCCAGTATCGCTTTACGAACGCCTCTCTACACAGTGAGTAGTTGTCCCATTTTTCCGACATTCGCTGACCCCATTCTTCCGCAGCATCTACAAGGCGGGACAGAAACAATTCGACATTTAGCGCGTCGGGAATGCACGCATTTCGCAAATACCGGTCCATTCTCTTAATAAACTGAACTGGGTGAGCATGTGTTGTTTTTCCCGAGAATGCAGGTACCATTCGATCTATGTTGGGAACAGGTGACAGTTGTTTCCGCCCTCCAACTACCTCCGCGTGCGAGGGTGTACTGATTTGTCCATTTTCCATAGCTGTTAACCGCTGCCCTATACCGTCCACCGCGTCTACCAACAGCCCGTTTTTTTCTTGGACACTCATTATTTGCGAAACTATTTCTTCTACCCGTGACGATACCCTGTTTAAATTCTCCTCCCCTTGTTCGTACACGGTCTGGCTCGCCTGAATACAGGCAGTTACACGTCGGTCCAGCCTTCCCTCTACTCTACTCATTTCCGCCCGTAGTTCGACACTATTCTCGCCTACCTCACTCCTGAGCGTGTTTTCCATCGACTATAGTTTTTTGGTGGTTTCCAAGGCATGGTCTCTAATAGACTGCGAAACCTCTCCCCTTAGCTGATTTTCTTTCTCAAACATTCTTTCCTCAAACCTAAACAGCTGAGCTGGTCAGCTCACCCCTTGTGCCCTAAAGGATTGCTTCGAGTATGAGACTGTGATTTTCCTGGACAGACTTTGTACCGGCTTGTGACTTTGAATAGTGCGCCGTGTGCTAGCCCGCCAATGAACTCGTTATCCTCTCCCACATAGACTCTGACGCGCTTGGCGCAGCATCGTGAATGTTTGGCCAGGTTCGGCCGTCTTCGTGCTTCCCCCCCCCCTTTTTCCCCTTCTCATCCGAGCCCAGGCGTGCCTTCCTGAGCGGTTTCGGGTCACTCTTCCTCCGTCCTGCTTGCGAGTGAGTTTACTGAGATCTTCATGGCAGTCGCGGCACCATGCTTTCATTTATTAGTTTCTGGTAAGTCTTATTAATATTTGGAACCTTTTTCTTAGAGTTTGTCTTTAACCTTCACTACTTCTTTGCGCCGTTAGGCGATGCGGTGCCATCTCAGTCACGAGGGGATCGGAAGCCCCATTTATGTGTATTTGTTCATTGGGTGTAATGTTTCCATTTGATTTGTTACCAGACATTCAACGTTTTGTGATCAGCCTGAAGGCCTTTGTTCAGTACCTAGTAAACCATATTGATATTAAAAGCGAGTTTGTTAAAATTTAATATTGCTTATTTTATGGTCATAGTTAATCCCGTGTCCCATTAGCGAGTAAGTACGTCACCTAATGAAGTGAGTGGAGAGGTGTGGGTAGGAAACTTGTGCCTAGCACAGAGTGTCGCTCTTGTGCTAGATTTGTAGGCATTTGTGAAATTGTTCCCACGAGGTTCGGGCACACAACATCTGTTCTGTCAGTTGCCTGTTTTGTTCTGTCTGCCGTTCTCCCTGTTGCCTGTTTTCTTCAGCCTGCCGTTCTTACATCACCTGCATTTGTACCATAAATGACTCGACTTGGTTTCCTACTTGCAAGACACCCTGTACAGGCCCAACCATTTCGCCGCTCGCTGTCCCTGCGGGAGACTTTTGCCCTTGCTGGTCGCCCTGCTGTGTCACTGACCCCTCGTCTACACTTCTCGAACACGGACTATTTAATTCAGCCCGCGAAGAACTTACTCCCGATAGCAAACTACTAAGTGGTAAATCCTAGTCAACGAATTCCACGTCGTTACCTGCCATGACAGGGCGAATTGTGGCCAGATATTGGTATAGGGGGCCGTCCGATACTCACAGTTGAGACACACACCAAAATATACTAATTTAACAACAATAAACAGAACAACTAACTAGGTAAACTACAGCTTGACCATGCAGCATGCACTGAAATATTTTTAAAAAATAAAGAATAAAAACACTACACTGAAGATTCTCGTCGCTGCTAGTTGCAGCCACTCGATGTTGCCTGAAAAATAAATTTTTTTTTGAACGTCGATGCTGTCTGCTGCCGGATCCTTCTCTGTAGATGGTGCTGAAAAATTTAAATGAAAGGTTCGTCTCACCAATCTGTCGGCTGCTTCTGGGACGCGCTGGTACCCTCGCGCCGCAGTGACCTGTAGGCGGGTGGTTCAGGATCAGTACCCGAGCTGGTCGCTGCGTCGCTGGCCCTGGGTGATGCGCTGCCTCTCGGTGGTAGAGTTGTGGTCGTGTAGTCGCAGCGGTGTTGTGCCTGGTGCTCCTTCGATGCTCACTCGAAAGTCTCGTTCACAGTCCATGCGGCGCGAAAATTCCATCGACGAACACGGACCTTAATCTCGGGTGTGGTTCTTATGCCCCGAAGTTGGTGCTCCACTTATACGACGTTCTCTTTTGTTGTTTTCTTGCTAATGCTTTTTCTGTGTTCGTCGGTAATGTTTTATCTGGCTATTGTTTTCTACCCTATTGTCTATTATTGCGATTTTAGGTGAATAAAAACAAGGTCTGATCAGTTCTAGAAGCCGATGGTGCACTGAGTTGCTGACTCCCACGGGCGTGGCTAATAATTGTACAGGCCCGTCAGTCTAGCGCGGCCAATACACTAAGTTGAAGTTGCGTTAGTAGCACCCCGCCTTCTGCCGTCGATGCGGATTAAGTGGTCGTGTCGGCGGTCTGCTGCCCCGACCTAGTGACCCTACTTGAAATTCCGCTTATCTACTGCATTTAATGTCGCGCCGCTGAACAACTTCACTCGCCCCGTCATTGTTACTCAGTTGATCGGGTCGTCTTGTCAGCGGTCTGCCGCCCTGACCTTCGACGCCCGAACTCTCGATGACTCCTCCTGACGTGCGACCTCACGAGCACCCTCGCGACCTCCTTCGTCCGCGGTCCGTTAAGCTCTCCCCACACTGTCCGAAAACCCGCCACTGGTCCCAGTATTGGTAATCCGGTCAATGGGAAGAGAGCATTCAGAAACAGCCCCGCCTACCGAAGCCAACCCTGGAGTACACCACCATCGCATTTATTTACTTCAATTTGCATATTTTGTTTTAAGACCTGGACAATTATCATTTGTTTACTTAACTTGTATTACTTATTTAAATTAACATATTACTCTAGCCAAAAGTCTAATTCATATTATTTTTCATAGTCTCTAAGCCTCGTTGCTGTAGGCTGCTGCATCCCCCTCCCCCCCACTGACCAGAGTGGTCCAGTGGAGGGGTGTGAGAAGAGTAATGGGCAGGACGGCGCCACTACTCCTAGGCACCACCTGCTATCCTGGCCCAAGGGAAAGGTCCAGATTCTCACATATTTCTCTTATTTAATCTCAACTCAATAAAAATCCTCGTAGCATATTTTGCATTACAGATTCGGTATCGTGATGCGATACCGAATCAAATGAATGGTCACATGACCAGACAATTCCAATTTCGCAGATTACCATAAATAAGTAGGTATATATTTTACTTAATACCTCCCTACACCAATACCTGCATGTTACACCGTATCTGCTCTCGTAGTATAAGAAGAAAATTAGTTTTTGTGTCTTCGGAACTCTGTAGGAGGTGAGCATAATTATGAGGCTAGCAGATGATTGCAGACACTGTGACATGCTGATGTTAAGGGTGCGGTTCACCTCAGTTTTCAACGTCTTTTTTTATTTTTATATTGGTACCAGATGTTTTTTTTCTTATTTTATACATAAATTGTGATTAAATCTTCCTCTTAGGAAATTTTTGTATCTCTCACAGTTTTTGCGTAATGAGTCTTAAACGTCAAAATTTGGACTTAACGGTTTTAAGTACGCCACTAAAACCAACTGACATTCCCAACTGAAAAAATTCACACTATATAACAATGTTGTAGGCTATGATTTGACAAATATAAAAACAAAAAATATATTTTTTGCATTTTTAAAAAAATTTTGATTTTTTTTTTTTTTTTAATTTTTATTCCATAATTCAGCATTTTTTTTTTTTTTTAAATACAAAAGTATTTTATTTTTGGTTTTCATATGCGTCAAATCATAGCCTACAACATTGTTATACACTGTGAATTTTATTGGTTTGGTATGTCAGTTGGTTTTAGTGGAGTACTTAAAACCATAAAGTGTAAATTTTGACGTTTACGACTCATTACGCAAAAACTATAAGAGATACAAAAGTTTCCTACAAAGAAGATTTCATCACAATGTATGTCTAAAAAAAAGAGAAAAAAATCTGGTACAAATATAAAAATAAATAAAGACATTGAAAACTGAGGTGAACCACACCCTTAAGCAATTTTTCTCGCAAACATCTCGTGAGTTGCATATGGTCACGTGCGGTGTTAGTATTACTGTTGAGACTGTACCGGTTGACCTCGACTACTTCCGCTCGCGCACTACCACCCAAGATTATCTCCCACTCACCCACACGTACGCACATAGACTGTCGTCAGCCAGACGAGAGAAGGGGGTGAGAACTTTATGTGGTTGAAGGGTGCCTGGTGCCAGCTTCTAGCACAGATAAAAAAAGATTAGCCAGAAGTAGCATAAAAAATAAATAAAAAAGAATCTGCCTGCCCAGGCTGTTTGACATTCTTTTATAGTTCCCCACATTACAGTGATAATTTCCCCACTACCCCCTCGTGTAAATTGATACATACAAAGCAGTATATATTGCCACCTCTTTTGCTTGTAGAAATGATAGCGTACTGATTTCCTCACGTTTCTTGTGATTAATGACAGATTACCCCTCCTCCCCGGACATCCCTCGATAACACGGACAAATCGTAACTCGGACGCTTCTCCCCCCTTTTAGTCTGAGTTATCGAAGGATCACTGTATTTAAATAACATTCAATACAGCATTCATGCTGGTCTTTTCTGGTGAAAACATTACAACTAAAATAATGAGGTGTGTACACATGATCGGATGAAATTAAATGTGAGGTCATATTTTAATCATGAACTCGCATGTAGATACCTAGTTATGTAAAAAGTTTGAGAAAGATAACTGTTTAGTACTAATCTGTTAGCAAGTTATCTACACTAAAAGGCATTCATGAAAAGTCACAAGTCTAGTCGGAGCCAAGCAGAATTTAAATTAGAATACTGTAATATGAAAATTGACGAGTAAAGTTTACCACCTTTATAAAACTGAACCAAGGTAATTAATTGCTTATATGTTTTTGATCACAATCTGGCTGACTTTAGGTGATCTAGCATTTTGGTCTGAAGGCAGTGGAGATACTAATTAATGCCAAGTCTATTTCTTCCATACTCTGATAACTACTTGTGTGTCATCTTTTGTTATCTATGTGCCTGTTATTTGCATATTGTTGTAAAATTTACCTATAGTCATTTGTAGAAAATGACAATGAAAAACAAGATACAATACCGCTACACACACTGCAATGAAAATGTTTGTGTAGCTACAATGCTGACTTGAAAATATTTATGGCAAATTACATTGTGCAAACAGTCTTAAGTTTATTGGAAAAATCTGTGTTAAGGTTACATTTGTGATAGGAAAGCTGAACATACAAATTATTTTGCAGATAAATGTTAGAGAACCAAAGGAATAATGATTCAGAAATGTAGTAAAACCAGTTGCGAGTTTCATTAGACAACAAAACTAAGAAATGTCAATTTTGCAGGAGGCACATAAAAAACTTCACCAGTTTTTTTTTTTTACTGCAAATTTCACTTTAATGGAAATAAGTGACACACATAGGAACATTCCATTTATTTCGTAACTGACAAAATCTGGTATTGAATTCTAGTTAAGCTTTAGCTTATTTTTCATTGAAAAATTTCAAAGGTGCTGTTATTTGCAGGACAGCATATTTTTACTGCAATTTAAAAATTTGTCTTTTTTGCATATCATCATCATTCTAAGAACTTAACCACACAAGACTTTGCCTGAAACGAAAACTCTTAAAATGAAACTTACAACTTAAAATTAACTCCCAATTGGCGGTACTGATATTTCTAAAAGTTTAACTTCAACCGTTTGGCAAAAAATAAGTCAATCAGAGTTTCCTGGATGTAAAAATTGATGGTAAAACTCAAATAAATACTGTAGTTGAAGTACAATACACCCAATTATGAAGGGAAAAAAAAACACTTCATCTAGAACACAGGAAAATGTAAGAATGGTATGTTTTCAATTCATTTATCAAAAACATAATTTCATTTTTGCATGCATACATTTTTTGTAACACATAAACACAACCACTGCAATGCTATTAAAATTAGGTTACTGTGCTTGATTCAATATGAACCAATTCCTGTGCACATCACAAATAGAATGATATTCTGCATACCGATACTCACATATGAAATAGGACAACATTTAAAAGGAAAAATCACATACATGGAATAGCAGACTGCTAGCAGTATACTAGTGCAGTGACTACCAATAATATACAAATAATTTTTTTGCTGTTACCCAAAGGCACCAAAATATTTTACAACAATGTACAATTTTTAACGGCCTTTTCTATTACCGTACAAATGTTATCCTATACTGTTTCAATTACAAATTTTTAGCAAACATGCTGCTAAATTAACACATAAATAGATTCTGGAAAATCACAAAAATCTTTCTCCACAGAATATTCTCTTAAACAGTGAAGCATTTGGTACCGTGGGTGATTGAAGTACAGTTTTCATAGTATAGTTTAGCTACAGATGAAACACACACATTAGATGGCGCACCAGAGCTAGTAATGGCCCAGTCAAATAGAGATGCACAGTATGAAAGATGAGCATTGGACACAAGTAAAGGTGTACGAATATTCTAAAATGTGAATAGTTACGAATATAGTATTTTATAACAACATTTTACACTCAAATTCTGAATAACTGCATCCATCTATCTCTTGATTGCTTTTAGTTGTGATTTGCAGTTGGTTCCTGCTTAGTTTTTTTTTATATGGGCCTTATACAATCATTAATTTTTGCTCATTTCAAACATCAAAAACAAACACAGTTTTGACACAGTACCTGAACAACAAAACTGTTAACAAATAGATCCAAAATCAACACAGCACAACACACAGGCCAACACCATCAGATTTACATCACTGCAGGCAGCGCAGGCCGCAGTAAAGAAAAGAAGCAAATTAAATGTGTTATATATGAGAAGCAGTCGAGAGAGCAGTTCTCTACATTATTATAAACACAAAAGTTGCTGTATTCAAAGTACTCTTTTTTTAAACACTCGTTAATACAGAATCTTGAAATTTACATTAATTAAAATTATCTGTAATGTACGGCTGTAAATTTTTGCTTGCTAAGTTGCACACCTACCGTGCTGTAGTATTTAATTTTACATTCAAGCATCTACTTCTCTTCACAATGGCATCTGTATAGCGAAATTGAAAGCAAGCAAGCCATGTTAAACAAAAATGTTGACAAGTGTTCTTACTAATCATTTGTCATTATGGTATGTATATTTTAAAATTTAAACCTGGTAGTTTATTTATTTATCCAAATATTCGTATGCTTGCTATAAATTATTTTTTGTTAGGCATACTCATAAAATACCGTCCCCCAACTTTCTCAAATAAAATTATTAAAATAATGATCAAAGATTTTTGATAAGTAATCTTCCTGCTATTGTTTAATATTTTGTGATCCATAAGTTATTGATTACGTCACTTACGACCTAAGTTTGTTGCAAGTTGCAGGTTTTCGTCATTTATTTTACCGCACTGATAGTTGCAAGGTGCGATAAACAACACAATGTCAAAACATCAAAGGAATAGTATTTTATCATATTTTTCTATTTGTGAAATTTGTTGTTTTTGTGGAGAACAATTTGTTTATACACCTTAAAATACATATTACATAATTTGTGTGCTGTTTTGCTTAATTTGGTTGGCTGTTCTAAGTTAATTTGAACAATTTGTTTTCTTATGGAAATAAAATCTTTTAAGTTCCCATCATCGATAAGTGGAGAAAACGTGTTCACAAAAAGACAGGTAATTGGAATACATTTTTTGCATTGCATGTTTTACATTTTACTCTTTACATATTCAAATTAATTTTAAAAAACATCCACAGGTAAGTCTTCAGGCCATCAATTAATAAACAGTACGAACACATATGCTAGCCTAGCCCTACATGAATGAATTGTAGGAAAGTCATGTTACACCTAATTCAATCTGAAAGAAATGGTAATTTAGCTTCTTAACAAATGCCCACGTAAGTTACCTGTGATAATTGAATTTTATGCTTCCACTGTTAGCAGTCAGATGCTTTATTTTTTATGTCTAATACAGTAGAATCCCTTTTTTTTTACACACAACCCCCCTCCCCCCTATTTAAAACTTTCCCACATTTTATACTTACTTTAATGGTCCCATTAGCTGCTTTCATATTAGAAAGTTCCCTCTTTTACATTTTCTTGCATTTTACAACAATTCTTCCATGTCCCTTGAGAAGTTTAAAGGATTGTTTACACTGTACTAATATTTGTGGTATTTTATAGACTGTGCCATTGTAGTAAAAATTCACTAATAACTAAGTGCTCTTATTTGAAAAAATATATTTAAAAACATTTTTACATTTCTGCCCCTAGATTTAGATGAGGTGTTTTGTAGGAAGTGGCACAAGAGTTTTTTTTTTTTGGGGGGGGGGGATGGAGAGGTGATGACTAAATGGGCATTTACTATTAACTATTCAAATTAAAAACTATTGGCATAGTATTCACAAATTATAATATTTGATTCAAAAATATTCAAACACAAAAATCCACTATTCACACATCCCACGAGCGTAGTAAATATGCAACTTTTCCAGCAATAATCCAGTATCCCTAAGTATGAATGATGTCAATGTGTTTTAAGGCAGACCACTTTTATAATAAAGCTCTCTCCCATTTATGTCCTACTCCCCGTACCTACATAACTCTAAAATATAATGTACATTTGGTAACTCTCACACTCATCTGGTGGCAGCTCAGCAGTTCCCAGCAGTTCCCAGCAGCAACTGTCCATGTTACAGCAGTCTGACCCAGTAATGAGGGTCGGTGTGTTCTGGGTCTACCTGGATGGGGTATCTCTTTTATTAAGCTTGAGGCTTGTCGACTGGAGCAAGTTGTACGGAGCATACGTGCAATACACTGATGATATAAATGGAATGTAGTATGCCCTAAAGAATTTATGTGACCTGAAAAAAATAATTAACACTTTAGTGAAGTAGAAGCAATAATGCAAAAGCTCTTGAACATAGAGTAAACAGAACCAAAATTCCAAACTGTTGCATTTATTTATAACTACATGTGGTGTAACTTTTAATTCTACAACATTAACAGCTAATCTTTGTAAGACAATAAAACAATTCTTTGCAACATCCTTCACAGTGCAGTAGGGTCCACATTTTATGAGTACTGAATTCCCAAAATTACAAAAATGTACAAAAACTTTGAGAAACCCAAGAAAAATTGAAGTATTTATTAAATTAGTTTAACAATTTATCTGTCACAGCTGCACTATAGATATACGTTTTAGTGTTATAGGTAGTTATTGACTGACCAATCACAATATGAAAAACAAATAACTGATTGTAAAAAACTGTTTTAACTGTGACAGTCATGGTTTGAAGTGAGCGCAAAACTAAATACCAGACTCAAGTCTGCATACTCACTCTTCCCTTTCCTAAGTACACAGTTTTACCACTTTTCCCTTCTTTGACACAAAAAGAAAACATTAGGAAATTAAAATTACTGGAATTTTTAAATGTTTAGAGCATGCTGAGAACTTATAATTTAATTTTTGCAATATGCTGGTTGTGAGAGCAATTCTTTGCTGCCACTTTACTTATACATGTAATTTTTAGGATGTGAATTTCATCAACTGTGCCATAAAAAAAACGGTCTTCACTCCAGTCAAACACTGGTACAGTATACAACGTGCACTGATACAGTTGTGGTGGTACGGCCTCATCTTGTTATAGTGTCCAGATGACAACTAACAAACTCTCATACTTGCTCCGGTCTCAGCGGTTAGTTATGCTTTTACCTCAGGGTTTTTACGACGTATCGAAGGGTGGAAGCGTACTGAACAATAGTAAATGAACATGTGGTTCATTCAACAGCCACTTTTTTTTTATTTTCTTTTTAATAAAAAAACACAACCGCCCTTACATTGCTACAGACATAATTTACGCTTCCACACCAACATAAAATAATACAGAATGTTAACTGAATAAAAAAAGCTAGCACGTGCTGAACTAAAAGATAACCCCTGACTCTGTAACCGATAATGGGCCGACCACGCGGTCGATATAGCCGTAAGTTCTCATCAATAATTCAACAGCAATTCGTAAGAAAATTTACTAGAAAGTCTTTTCACTGCTTTCCATCGCTGCCCCATGCTCTTCACCGGCGTCTCGTGGCTCACCTATCTCTCTCCACGTGCACAGTTCATACAACGCGACACACTTGCGTCTCCCTTGATGACCCAGAACAGAGTGCCAGCCTGAGTAGCCGCAATGGCGTCTGAAGATGTGATGGCGGCTTCCCTTCCGGTAAATGTTCTAGAATATTCTAGTAAAATCTTGTAACCGGTCTGGATACAAATTAAACTTAGATAAACTAAAATTACAGAAAAATCTGGAAACTTCCGCTGAGCACAATGACGTACCTAACTATGTTACTGGATGATTATTACAATAGTAAAATATTAAGTAAAAGTTTGGCATAAGACATTGCCAGAAACCCACCTTGCAGTACCCTCTGTGAACCCCTATTGATGTTGCCCCCGAGGCACCACGGCCGTGCTGACTGAACTCATTTACATCTTTCAATTAAACACCAAGAAATTTCCAACTGCCGTAACTTTTAAAACGTCAATCTCTTGTAAAATTTCAAAGAGTCCAAATTTGCTTGAATTTTTATGCTGTTTCAGAAAACTCCACACAAGACATTTATTTTAAATTCACTTGTCACCAGAAAACTGAGAACTCAGAATAACTGAACTTAAAGCTTATGAATACATTATTTGATATTAAAATATAAAAAATAAAGACTAATCAATAGCAATTGCATCCATACGCGATTTTCTCTTACAGTACTGTTTCGCCAGGCCCAATAGCAGCTTTACATTTAGAGAGTGGGTTTTATAGGTGACATCCTGTTCAGGAACATTATAACACATTAATTAACCAAAAGACTACCTAAACGATCATTAGGCTTAAAACAACAAATACTGAAGTCCTACTACAACAATATTCCTGAAACATACAGTTGCATAACACCTAGCAATTTAATTATCTACAGGCAATAGACTTGCATAGACTAAAGTCAGGTGGCCAGGCAACACTTTGGGGCTTCAGAGTTTAATAAAAGCATCATATCCACTACCCTATTCTTAATTGACTCTAGGCTGACCAGCTGTTAGCATGCGTTTGCCGAAACTGTTTGCATTTACAAGAAATCGCTAAAATGCAATATTCAGTATGAATGGCTACCACCATGGAGTCACTAAATTATGTATTTGCTATCGCCTTACCAGAATTAGAATTACACTGTATAAAGGAAAATACTTATTCACTAATACGTTTATTGGAAAATAGACTGCTTTCACTATTTTTTTTACATGTACAACAACATAATAAATTGTAGAAAAAATTTAATTATGCACCTGCATATAATAAAAAATTAATATTGCATCATTTTATTTTAAAATAACTAAAATTTCGTCCATATTTCACATAACTACAGTTTGTTTTGTTTTCAGATTTGTTCGAAATGAAACAGAAAATAAAAGTAAAGGTAAACATCCTGTGAATAAACCCTGTAACCATCCTCCTGCCTCGGTTGCCAGAAACGTGCAAACACCATCAGTCTGGTTGCAGCATGTTTGCAAACACCTTTAGGAGCGCTAAAATGTTCTGTTCACAGGTACCGCTACCAATTCAACCGCTAAAATACGCTTACTGGCTAACACCACTTATTCAATATAAACACCAACAGGGACTCAAAGCAAAAATCATAGAAAACATTAACAACTTACATATGTAGAAAAAGTTTACCCCACACACAGTGTATACGTTTGCTGCCTATCGACTCTTGGGAGATTGTTTATAAGTTACTTTTGTGGGTATCGAAAATACTTAAAACTGAAAAAAACTTAAAAACGTCAGTTTTTTTCACTTTACCATACTAAGTATTTATGTATGGATGGGATACCATGCCGGCTGCATGTGTTTGTATAGCAGATTTACAACATTACTTTTAAATTTCCTTGGGGACAGCGGGAGATAGTAACTGCACCATTTTTATGTTTCTTTTGTTCCCAAGACGTCTGTCTGTTGATACAAATTAACATTTCATTAGTTTATTGTTTTTATATTTCCAAAAAAATGTTTTGAAAGGACACACTCGAGTAATCACTTGGTGCTTGGTGTTTACATTTTTTTGGGACAAGGGTAGGTAGTACATACCGTTTTTAAGGTATTATTTTAATCAGAAGACACGCTAATTTTCTGGTTTAGCAACTATCATAAAACTTAAAAAAAAAAATTCCCTTTAACTAAAGGAGTCCTTAAACTGAATGATAAAATATGTTTGGAACTTTAGATGGGACCAAAATATACAGATGTCAAAGTAAAAGAATTACTAAACTGAAAGACTTTACACAGAGACATTACTGCACTGATATACACTTATATTTCACTCATTAACTGTCTTCTTTTTCTGCAAAACACTACTGACAAATACTGTGTGCTCATGTAAAGTCACTTTGAGTTCTACCGTATATACTAGCATAATTGTCATACACATATTTTGAGGTATTGAATTTCCACGCATAATTGCTGCTCCATAATTTAGTAACAGCGACTGAAACTCCTTTTTTGGTACACTATACAGCAGTTTTCGATTGCCGGCACATGCTCATGCACAGGTTACCACAGGTACAATAAACAAAACAGCGGGTAAACACAATGGGACAGCCTGATACCGTGTGAGGTATAGTCCAGGTTTAGTCCATTTGGTCAAACCTGGACCATACGCTACACAAAAGCAGGCTGTTCCGTTGTGTTTACGTGCTGTTTAGCATGGCAACGAGAGACATTTTCGCCCTGACCTTGAAAGGAGTCTTCTGATTGGCCTGTGGGAGGGTTGATTTTAGAGTGCATAGAAGATGCACAGACACCTTTGTTACATACAATAACACAACTATCGTTATCGTTCGTAATGAACTGCAAGAAATTCAAATCATATATAAGTGAAGTGTTTCAGTAACAGGAAAATCATAATTAAAATCAATTTACATTATATACCTTGTATGAAAATTATCAGAAGATTTACCTCCAGGTAAGTGTCAAATTTCATTGTCATATTCAACAATGGATACCAAGTCAAAGTCCCAAAACAAAATAAAGTTGTTCTCCCTTTACTTGAATTAACCCAAAACAGGTACAGTAAAATCTCATTGTTACAACCCCTTTGATTATGACCATCCAGTTGTACAACCTTTTTTCAAGGAACTGTAAAATATTTGGGTCAAAAAAGTTGAAAATTAAATAAAAATCTGCTGAAAAATACACTTGTTCGTTCGAGTTGGATTTTTCTTGGCGAATGCTGTATTGTACGAACCAGACGGTGAAAAATAGATAACACCCCTCCTGACTGTCCACGCCAGCCAATACCCATTCACCACCCCCGGCCAATAGACTGATTGTGTTTGTGTGTTCACGCGTAAACTGCCATGACTCGCTACGTCACTGCTGCAGCCAAACCGCCCCTACCCCCATAACTGCTCGACAGCCACATGCAACTTGCATCCTGACTGGCCGCAAAGCAGAGCCTTTCCCCTCCCACTCTCTCCCAGCCATCGTCTTCGTTTCCGTATCTTATTAAGAGCCAAGGGAAAAGGGGGTTAATAGACACATTTTTACTAATCATTATATTACAGCAAAAAAAAAAAAAAAGACCAGCATGGCACTCAGACTGTAAAAGCAAAAGAACATACAATCCAGCGTAATCTCATATTTTTTTCCCTCTAGTTCACATCAGGTTGTGTGCATTAGAATTGAGGTCGGGCAAGGGAGCTGAAGAGAAGGCTATGCAGAGCAGTAGGGTGGTGGTCACGGCCCGCACAGCCCTCCGTTTGTCGCCTCCCCAGCCTTACCTTCTCAGCTCCGAACAACGCTTGACCGTGACAACTTCCGCTGTGTTATTGATCACTCTGCATGTGAGACACATGGATGTGCTGCAGCGTAAAAACTGCCTATGATGCAATACAACTAGTCCTGTAGCATTATGCGGCATGTGAGCTGATAACAAGGCTCATGAGGTTTTTCTTTTATGCTCGCTTAACAGGATAGCAATAAGAGTGACTGCTGCCAGCGTGCAGGGAACCACTTCGCCTTTATCTGCAACGTATTAAACTGGTGCACAGCAAGTAATCTAGTCATTTCATACATGACAGCACCCTGAAAAACCAGTTTTTAGCCCTTTTAAGGAGCTCAAAATTCATATTCGTAAAAGGCATACCGGCTTTTCGAAAATAAACACATTTTTATTGTTTATCGGCATCACTTAAAATCTTAAAATGGCGACACACTGCAACAGTTTATGCGCAATAACCAAAGAAACTAGACTCAACGGCTACAATGAAAGGCTTTATATACGTTCACATATATAATGAAAGCTGTTCTGTTGACATCTGTATTCTTCGCCCAGGCGAGCAGGATAAATCACGTGTGAAAAGCCAGCTGCGAGAAATACAGGCCAAAGCCAGTTGGCTGCTCTACGCTCCCCATACTGAGCGCACGGCGGGGCTGCACTGCCACATGTGTCTCAACACACTAGGATTTTAACAACTTAACTTAAGACATCTGTAAAATAAAATCTCACATAAGCAATTAATTTTTCAATAATAAATCATATGATATTTCCCTACTAAGTCAATGGAAATAGGCATGTCGCATTGCATTTTGTGCCTTTTTTTTTTTGTGATGTGAGACTGAAGATTCCTTTTTTTAGTATAATTTTTCCTATGGAGGCATCTGACAATTGAAATTGTTTGTATTTAATTTTAAATTTTTATTTTTTACACCGGAGATGACTGCACGCCTACACTTTACGTGAAAAATGAAAATTTTTATGTATAGGGTATTGGGTGGGTTCAAATTAGCCCAAAATGTCCCAATTCATCTATTACGACCCTCCCATTTTCACAACCCTTTTCCCGGAAACCATGAGGAAAAGTAACAACGGGATTCTACTGTAAGTCCATAATTGTAAGTCATAAGAAATGTTAGGAGTGTAAATGTGACCAAGATCTTGTGTAAAAGCTATTGCGTTACTTAGGTTGTGTTGTGATTTTTTTTTAAATCACACCAGTGTCTTCAGTGCTCTTCGAGGAGACCTGCTTCCTCCACCACCAGCAGAACTATTCCCCTCTGACAGCGCTTGGGCGAGCTGAAGTGGTGACGCACCACCAACCGGTATTGTCCGTCCTCTACCTCTGGGCAAAACAAGGGTAGAAGAAGTAGGTAGGAGAGGGGCTGTGTGGCTGAATGAACTCTGCTTTCAAGCTTGGCCCACACCTGTTTAGGGATGATAACAATAACTGTGTTTCTGAGTGTTTCTCTTTGACTTATAATTTTGTATTTAAGTGGGTCTGTACATTCAAAATAATAGCTCATGATAGTCCGAGACCTTCCCAAGATCCTAAGCAGCCGACTAGTCAACTAAAGATAAAGTAATACAAATCATCCGCTGTAAAAAATGAGCTGCAAAGGTTCTTAGGTATGTTAAATTATATATTTGTGCCCAAGCTGTCTGAACATACAGCTAAACTCAGAGAACTTTGTAAGTTGGATTCGTATTGAAATTGGACTAATGAGCACCAGAACAGTTTTGTATACCTAAAAAACCTGTTGTCTCAGACACCAATATTGCAATATTACAATCCTGATGAGCCATCGAAACTGTCTGCAGATGCATCAAGTAAAGGGCTGGGTGCTGTTTTGTTACAGCCTAAGGCATCTATAGCATATGCATCACAGACATTAGGTGCTGCCCAACAAAATTTTACGCAGATAGAGAAGGAACTGTTGGCGATTTTGTATGGTTGTGAGAAATTTCATCAGTATATCTATGGAAATAAGGTAGTAGTTGAAACTGATCACAAACCTTTACAGGCTATTTTTGCTAAACCACTTGATAAGTGCCCATTACGCCTTCAACGTATGAGAATTAAACTCCAAAACTACGAAATTTCGCTTCAGTATACACCAGGTAAAGAACTAGTAATAGCCTATGCTTTATCACGAGCTAGTTTACAGGCTAGTGATAGTAATCTTAGGGAACAGGAAATAGCTTCACAAGAGGGTCTAGTTGTACACTATGTACAGGCATCACAAAATATGTTGGAAACAATTAGACAACACACGTTGCAAGATGCTTCACTGATTCAGTTAAAAGATATTATTCTTAAAGGGTGGCCCAATAAATGCTCAGATGTACCTGAGGGAGTTAGGTCTTATTGGACATATATAGGTGAACTTCTTGTTAACGGAGACTTAATTTACAAGGATAAACAAGTAGCTACACCAAACCTTATGCGGAAAAGAATTCTCCAGCGTATTCACTATAGCCACATGGGTACACAAAAATTGCAAATTGTGGGCAAGGGAGTGTGTGTTTTGGCCATCTATGGCAAAAGAGATAACTGAATTGGTCAATAATTGCTCAGCTTGAGCTACTCAGAACATGAACAGCAAGGAGACACTAATTAGTAAAGAAGTTCCAGAAGGCCCATGGCAAATAGTAGCAGCTGATTTGTTACTTTTCAGAGGGGAAGAATACTTATTAAAAGTAGACACTTATTCAAAATACCCTGAACTTTGTCTCTTGTGTGATTTAAGCAGTTCCCACTCTATCACTTGCCTAAAAGATTTTGTACAATGACAATGGGCCACAATTTAATTAAGACCATTTCAGAAAATTTGCTTCCGATTGGAGGTTTCACCATAAAACCTCTAGTCCGGCATACCCATAGTCCAACGGTTTCATTTAAAGACACGTCCAAACTGAAAAGAACTTGCTCAAACGGGTAGTAGGAAAAAAAGGTAAAGATCTAAGATTAAGGTTTGAAAATATAATGCATGGCAGCGAGAACAGATAGTTAAAATACTGGAAAGTAGATCTCGATCTTATAGGGTAAAGGTGGAGGATGGTCGTGTAGTGGAAAGAAACCGGAGACACTTAATTAAAGACAGTATAAATATTCCATGGCATAGAGTAGACAGTGAAATCCCAGTAACAGAAGGGGATAGGGAAGAACTTATTGATTTAAGACAGCATTCTTTGCCAATGAAGTGATTAGAAGAAGAGATAGTGAGGGAAGGGCGTTTGATTTTAAGGGTTTCAGTAGAGGAAGTGAATGTGAAAGAGGACTCACCGAGTCCAATATGGATCCAACAATCCAAACAAGATCGGGAAGATCTGTTATGCAACCAAGTTATTTGAGAGATTATGTATGCTAAATTAAAGTTTGTCAGTAAGTGGAGTAGATTGCAAATTGTCTGAAGACTGTTTAGTGTATGGTAGTGTAGTAGCAAAAAAAAATGTAATTCATCTGTCATATTGTTGAAAAGGAGATGTTGTATATGTCTTATATTGTTGAAAGAGAGATGTTGTATGTATTTCTAATACTTACACTATATTAAGTAATATGTATTGTGTACATTTATGAGGTGTACTCTAAAGGAAGGAAGTGGCAATAAAGGCAGAGAAATGGGAGACGGCCAGCAAGCACGGTGTATTAATTTTGATGGCAACCAGATCTACTTCAATCAGACACAACACCTGTCTCCTCCAATTGTACCAAACACTGGTTAGACGGGATCTGTTTACCATATTTGAGAGACACTGCCTGTCAATAATGAATACCACAGCCAGGACCTCAACCAGAGGTTAATCTAAAGCCTAAACTGTACGCTATTTCTTTGTAATATAGCTTGATAACATGTACAAATTTATTTAGATACATTTCCATACATTTGTTGGTAGGGAAGATTAAATAGTCTTTGACAGATTTTGCAGTACTGTAATAATTCTGTAATAATAAAATGCAATAATTAATAAGCTAAATTGGTGGTTATTAAAATAAATTTGCCGTTCAAGCTTGTATTTGTCCATATAAAGGGTGCAAAAGTACTCTAGAAAAACCTTTAAATGTTTCTAATTATTCCCTGGAAAACATAAAGGAAGAATCTACTTAATTAAAAATATCTTACTTTAACTATTCGCTGCATTGAATAGCGTTCCTGAAGTGAGCAAAAATATTACTTTCTTCCCATATGAAACAACAGACTTATTTTGGCAGGAAATAAATTTAAGCTTGTAACGTTTCCGCGTGTACAAGTACCTGAGCCCTATTTGGGCCAACAAATTGTAACACACCCACATTGGTTCTTCCCATCAAATCTTGTACTTGTGCCCTGCTTGGGCAGCCAATTTGTAGCACACCAGTCCTCCTAGACCACTAGACCAGTGCACTAGCTTAATGATAACCCAGACAAAAAGGCAAGGATAAAAACTGGAACATATCTCTTGATTTGTAGTCAAGTACTCCGGAATTTACTGGCAGTACTTTTGCAGTTTACGTCACATTATAGACCAAATTTAGAACTTTCACAGAAACTTGCAAATTTAGAGAAGTTAGTCACAAAATAATATACTTCACTATGATCCGAGACTGCCGGTTTATTAGCTTACAAATTACATCGGCACAAAATACATTATTCCAGTCTTAGCACGGTGGATCCCGTTCACAGAAAATTACCAGCAGAAACGCAGCAGACTACATCAGACAATTAGGCGAGACAAAGTTCGAAAACTACATCATGCAATAATTTGGGCTGCAGCCCCGAGTACGTCCGGTCTGGATAGTGTCACGACCTGTTCTAAAAAATGGCGGAGTCAAAACATCCCAGAACGAAGGGCAAGGGGAACCACACGCCATGCTCTCATTGGCTGGTTCTCGGTGGCATGACCCGCGTCATTCGTTCAATTATCTAGAACCCTCTAGAGCACAACCAGAAACTACGGAAAAAAAAATAAATAAATAAACAGCGCAAAAACTCTTGCGGAAAAAACCAGAACACAAAAAGAAAAACAGAGCTACTGCCTCCTACCAAGGCCACCTGGCCGTAACGACAAACATTATACCCTATCTAGAACATTCAGGAATAAATAACTGCGTCTTTACTCTCCCTTTCTGGAATCGATCCCACTGAAATAAAATTATAATTTTAAACATTATAGTAGAAAAGTATGATCACATAAGATATTATTTCACCAAATAAAAACCGTTGTCCTGCAATACTACAAGCTCTACTTCTAAGGTCAAGATACACACATTAGGAAATATTATGGTACATTTGTGAAAATCTGTAGACGACTACGGAAAACTTTTTCACCAATTAAACTTATTGCTTTTAAATCCTGTGGGTGAATTGGAATGTCATTGCAAATCTATACTTTTTCCGCATTAAAAGTGAATGTTACCCCATAGCTGTCCCATTCCATCTCAATTCACTTCCAGCAATAAATGAAAATTGATTAGCTGGACAACTCATTTTCGATAAAAGAGTAAATCTTTAAAATAAAGGGAAGGTTAAAAGTACGCAGATTAGTCCGAAACACTTAAACATCCGAATGAATATATTGCTTCTCAATGTATTATTTCGAGGCCAAAAAGTCTAACAGTGTTTAAAGTGTGGAAAAAATTGTTTTAAAATAAATATAAAAATCCTAAACAGACTATAATTCTAAAATGTTGTCTTTCTCTTGCTCAAACGTATAAAAAACGTGGATTAAAGTGTACACATGACAGCAAATTCAACGCTATAGTTTCCTAATGTAGTTCAAAACATTGAGCAAATGCTGATAATAAGTTTATTTTTACGTAGGCAAGAGTACGGCAGCACGTTTTGGTGACATAAATTTATGCAGTAGTCTACTTGCTACTTTTTTCCATGTCAACTGTATTTTAAAAACTTTGGAAGTTCCACAAACAGTTTCTTTTCTTTTTTTCCTCCCAGAAAATGGAAGAATTCTAAGTTGTTTTAAACTATGACTTAGAGAACTTAAATTACAAAAGAAAAAGAAAAAATATATATATATATATATATTGTTTGAAAATTGAGTAGAGGTGAGCATTTCATATTAAACTGAGCTTAAGGGCAAACAAATCTGTATATATAAACTGAAGTTCCTCACTCATTCTACCATGCACAAATCAACGCACAGTCCATACCTCCGGAACTATAGACGTGAAATTTCAATGGTGAGATCCACTTTACCCATAGGTACCCACAAAGATAGGTTTTTTTCAAAATTCTAAAATTAAGGGGGTGAAAAGGGCTGAAATGGTTATTCAATGAATTCTCGATAGCGCTTAGACCCATTGAGATATTTCGGTGATATTTTGCTAGAAAAAAGCTTACAAGAATGAATTTTTGATGATTCTTTCAATTTTTTCAATACTTGAAAATTAAGCTGTGACAAGCCATAAAATGTGTTTTCAATCAATCCTCAATAACTCTAAATCCTGTTGAGATATAAGGTGACATTTGCTTCAGAATGAAGCTCATATATACATAAACAGTAGCTTCATGATTTTATGATACGCAACCCCTAAGGACATTAAAAAATAGAATGTGGTTTCAATTAATCAATCCTCTGGATCTCTTAAACATGTTGCGATATTGAGATCACTTTTGAATAGGAAGGAAGGTTACATAAATACCTAAAAAGCTTTTTCACAATTTTTCAAAATTCTACCATTTAGGGGCTGGAAAGATGTAAAATGTTCCAGATTTCCCAGAAAGCAGGTATAACCACCGAGAAATAATTTGAAAGTTGTTACTTTTTGCCGTCTGATGTGTATCCCTCTTTGTGCACAGGCCTGTGTGTACACATTTAACTTCTTGAATTCTGACAACCACCTTGGCGCAGTTGCTTGAAACACGAGCAGGATGTTTTGGGTTTGACTCCCGTGTAAGGCAAGATGACGGGAGATTGCTCATATATTAGTGACTGCTGGCAGAAGAGTTACTTTTCTGTTTTAATGTATGGACATTTAACGGTTGTTTCCTCTTGCATCGTAGTCATCCACTGAAGGGTGAATAGTGGTAAAAATCTAATATGATAAAATCTCTGATTTCTCATAAGCCTGGTGTGGTATTATTTCCTTCGGAGGTGATAAATCGTTAAATGTGTTTCCACCATGTTCTTTATATCTATTTAACACGATAAACTATAGTTATAGCATTTCCTTAAAAATTCGATGCTTGCAAAGCCACAGCCGAGAAGCTAGGTCTCCATAAGAGAAAATTAACGATTTAAACCATATGCAACACAAACTTAAAGTTACTATAGGCCTAACATTGTAACTGACAAGATTGAGCTACTGAAAATCTTAAGTACAAGGAATTTGAAGGAGAATTTTAAGAGCTGGTGAGTTGGACAGAGTAGTGCCTGAGTTGTAAGGGCTAAGGAAATGGAAAATCTCCAAGGAAACATGCCGGACAGGCATGATTCCCGCGGAAATTCAAGTGTGACCTGTCTGGTACGAACAGAGATTCTGTGAAATATAAGGTAACCTATTATCGGTTGTGGACTCCTTTATTCAAAAAGTTTGTTATAGTCAAAGAATCAAAGATAAGATATTGTATTTCGTACTATTAACAAACCCATACTGTAGAGTGTTCAACCTGTAGTGTGTGTTGTTAAAAAAAATTTACGTAAATTCACTTAACAAGACTTGTTTAAATATATTTTATAATTCATTTTATCATAAACTTTATACTTTCGATGAGTTTAACAGCTGTTTCAGTAAAATGTTGGTTATATAGTAACACACATTAAAAACTGTTTTCTGTTCGTGTACAAAATACAGTGAAAATGTTAAAGTGTATGTTCCTTGTTTTATTCTTAATAAATTTATATGATATATTCGTCAGTTATTACGATATATTTCACTTATTAAATGCAAATGTCGGATTCCAAGTTATGGCTTGTATTCTTATTATTTTTTTATCTGATTTCAAATAGGCTAACGAAATTCTTCTTAGTCTCTATAACAGTGATTCAAATATTTTTGTTTTATTTTTACTATTATGTTAGATATGTGTGCAGGAAATTTAATGTTTGCCAGTACTCATTTGCATCTACCTAAATTCTAAATTGAACATGTTATGCTACTGTGACGTGAAGAGATTTTGGTCAGCACTCAAAATCAAAGTCTTTAACACTGGCGAGGGGGGCATTAGGTGAGTGCGGAGAAGCACTGGAATGAATGGCCGGGGAAAACAGGAGATCCCAGAGAAAACCAGCCAAGCAGTGGCATTGTCCAGTACAATTCCCATATGCAAAAATCTGGGGACAGATCCCACCTGGATTTGAACCCGGATCGCCATGGTGGGTGGCGAGTGCTGTAGCAACTGCAACTAGTATTTTAAAAGTGTACTCTATTAATGTGAAGGAAGAGATTCTTCGTTAGTGTTCTATTTTGCAGTTTACACTATACTAAAATTTGTGCAGTAAAAAGTAGATAAAATGTGAAACAACATTCATAGTTTGCAGTATATACAACCTGCAACAAGCTATGCCAGACAGTCGGGACTTAATCAAAATAATGTATTGCCACAGCCCAGATGACTATAATTTACTTAGTTTCGTATAAATTATATAATTTGATTAATTATTGTTGCAGGAATTTTATTATTATTATTATTATTATTATTATTATTACTACTACTATAATTTTTCGAAATACAGATTAATTTGCTACTCACAATTGAAGATATTTAAATCTTGAACATTTTGGTTCTCTACTTTACAGGTTGAACAATACATGTTTTTTTTTCATGCGAATTTCAGATATTTGAAATAATTTTCAATATTTATTCAATATATGTGTGTGTATTACATATAGGCCGTAACATGCATATTAGTCAGCACATTTTAAAGTAATGTTACATAAAATTTACGAGATACACATTTTGAACAATTGAATAATGAAAGCTGTGTCTTGCGCAAGCGGAAGCAAATAAACCTGCTACTGTACGCTGGACGTGTTAACAGTAAGACTCACCACAGGCTGAAAGCATGAGTTAGTTCACTAACGAGTAGAAGGAAATAAGGAAGGGAGGGGGGAGAGGATGAGTCGCTAATCCACTTACTATGGTCAGGCCTGACTACCTAGACTGGAAGGGGAGTGTGGCTTGTCTGGCGACAGTTTAGGTGGGGGTAGAACCAAGTGAAGGGATGTCACTCCTGTAACCTCCCCTCCTAACACAAAAAACCCCAGAAAGCATAAATATTATGTGTGAAACCCCCTCTTAAGGGTTCCCAACAGGGATTGAAACCGGGCTAGCTTGTTGAAGTAGTAGGGCTGAAACATGATGGGGTCCCTGCTGGGGCAGAGGGGAGCTACGCCCCCGGGAGAGGGATGTCCCAGAGTGAGGCTGCACGCTGATCTCCGTCCTCTGGGGGGATAAACAGGGGATCGGGTTTCTTTTCTTAAGTGTTCGGGTAGGCCACATGGCCACTCACTTATGTTAGAAGAGCCGCCGCAGGAGTTGTTGCTTCCTTTCAGAGACCGGCCCCATAGGCTTCGGGGTTGCTTGGTCCTCTGCAATAAGTTCCTGGATACGTTTGTGCAAAAGCACCGGGCATGGTGGCATCTTGATAAGACTCGAGAGGGGCATCTGTTGGCTACAGAGGTCCCTCACAATCAGAGTGAACTGTATCTCCCCTCGTTAACGAGCCAGCAGTTCCGTCTGAGTTTGGGCCTGAAGGACCTTGTACTGTTCACACAAGTTTATTAGTGTGGGCTCAAGTCCTGGGAGTTTTTGCAATATGGGGATTAGCCCAAGAGGCGGCCGGTATTTGGCTGGTAGTTGTTGCTGGCGTGCTATGGCAGCTTGCAACTTTCTCCCTTCAATTATGTTGTTTCTCCTGCATTATATGAATCTCAAGGATGCTTTGCGACATGTAGAAAGGAAACACTGTTGATTCGCTTTATATATCGGTATACTACACTTGAGTCTCAGAGCATTTACACAAACATTGTACAATTTTCCAAAAGCTGGAATTCATAGTCGAAGGCTAGTTTGGCAAATAAGTAGTACTTCGTGAAGTAATGTTTATTCTCTAAGCAATACTTATTTTGGCAATGAATTAATAAATGCCTACTTCATGAAATAAAACTGAAACAAGTTGTACTTGATGAAGTAACCAAATACATATCGCTACAATATCAGTCAGTACCAACATGACACAACTGAACTTGCATTTGAATTACAGCAGTCCTCTAGAATAATTGAATATTTGGATACATTTGATTGTCAATTCCACTTGAAAGTATTTTTCATTTATTTTAATACATGTTCAAAATTAAATGACAATACTGTACTAAGGTCAAAAATGTGTTAGTTAATGTGTTGATATATTTTCTTATCTATGCAGTTTGTTAACTGTGGAATAAAAAATTACATTAACGTCTTGTCTCAATGAAAAATACATTTTGCATGAACACGTACTGCATAATTGTTGATTAGAATATTTTACTTAATTGTGTTTCAGTTGATATTCAGCGTACAAATGTAAATTATGATTAAATTAACGTTCATATATGCCACTTATCATTGCCTAACGTATTTTGCTTACCAACTGACAACATAACCTCATATCACAAAGCTGGGTTTGAGCACACGTAATTATTGTGAATGAAGTGGTAAAATGTAATGTTGTGATCTTATGATTAGCTTTCTGTCAAATTCAAAACTGGGAAGCTTCCACAATACTATATTATTGCTATGTACACCTTGCGCTTGGCAGAAATTTTTTTAGGTTATATGTTAGCAAATGTCCAATTGTTTCCTTTAATGAAGTTAATATAATGTTCGTTTTTACAAGTTAGTCCTAATAATTGCGTCTGTTACCGACTTAAAATGAAATGCTTTTACATTACATATCCTGAACATGTTCTTGACCGCATCTCATGCTGCATTTTAAACACAGTTTATAAATGGCCTGCCGTGCATGTTTTGCCTATCAACCTATCAACTTTGAACATATTTGCGATTCTCGAGTATGATGAGATAAAGTGAGCGATCTTGTGTACTAAAATTGAATGTTGTAATCACATAATTAGTTTTTTCTGTCAGCTTCCAACCTGTCATGCTTCCACTTGACGAAAAATTATTTAGGTTATAGGTGACACTAAATTTAGTTCACTTCAGTCAAAATATTATTATTATTATTTTTATAAGTAGATCCTAACAAAACTGATGTTACTGTGTAGAAATTGTCCTGCCTCCACTGCATTGCGTTTTGTATTGGCTATGATTGCTAGGTAGGAAGGCAATGCATAACTCTAGAAGGTTTTGTTGATGAGAGCATGAGAAGGTAGTGGCTCTTCTAGAGTGAACTGTACTAGAGTTAACCTTGACTCAACGAGTGACTGCTGAGTGAGCCATCGAGGAAGAACTCCAGTGCAAGCACAGGGAGTCAATCTTTAACATAAATAAATATAGGGAAGGCTTCTGTCACTCGCCTTATACTGGTTGTCATAGGTTGGTACACAAGGTAGAGGAAAGGAGACGAAAGGTCAATTGAGTTTCATAGGGTGTATTCAAGCATTGAACAGGTTGATACACTTGATACAGACATGGGTTTACATCACCTTCAACATTTGCTTCATAGGGTTACAATTAGACTTAGGTGATACACAATTTGGTACAGGTAGATGCGACAAGGTTCAAATGACATAATTACAAAGATAAAGTAACAAGATGACCGCAAGGTGTATGCTGGAGAGTACAACTAAGCACTCCGGGCCATGCGACAAAGATTACTGGATACAAATACTTAACAAAGGCTCATCGGGCCATGACAATACTGGGGAGAACATTAGGCCTTGCTCGTGGCTTGAGGCGATCACTCTTGATCCCTGAGAAAATATAACATATCTATGGCCTCTCTACATGACATGGCTCTACAGGCCGACAACTGACTGACAATATGACTTGGTTATAAGGTGATCACTCTTGATCCCTAAGAAGGCAACATACCTTTAGACTCTTTACATGATATGGCTCTACAGGCCGATAACTGAATGACAACATAGTGAGGTTACAAGGCGATCCCTCTTGACCCCTAAGAAGGTTACAACACATCTATGGCCGTTCTGAATGATATGGCTCTGCGGCCGTTCAAATTACAGAATGACAGGTTACATACTGTAAGTGTGCAACAACACTTTACTTTTAGCGAGTCAGGGCATGGAGACAAGAGACCGTAGCGTGAAGTTAGGTCTCCATGCTTGAGCAAGGATGAACCGCGGTCAATCTGGCTAAGCGGTCAAGCCGAGCCGACCTGGCGAGCATAGGAGCGGTGAAGGGTGATGAGATTGGGTAGGACAGCTTAGGTGGCAGGCTACCGCCACAACCCGTAAGGAAGGAGCGAGGGTTTAGGTGGCAGGTTACCGCCACAACCCCGGATTGGAGGAAAGTTGAGGTAATGGGGTAGGCGGGCTTAGGTGGCAGACTACCACCACAACCCATAAGGAAGGAATGGAAGGAGTGCCAGGTCGAGCCGCTGACGACTGACTATCTGGGCAGAAGTACCGTTAGCAAAATTCCAGCTCGAGTCTGTCTGCTACTGCAGTAGCGCCACCCGCACACACTGAAAATACTCACTCGGAGCACAAAAATACTCAACTGGGTAAACAAAGATCTCGCCTGACATAAATAAAACTCGTGTTGCGGTTAAACACTAAGATTAATACATACAAATATTTATATCACTTTTAGACACATTTAAAGTAATAAACAACAAATACAACACATATTTACATGTGTATTTCCCGTTATTATTTATTACTGCACTTTACAGAGTCTTGTGCACAGGATTGGTAACACTGGTGAAGCACTCGGCCGTGTTTTTAAATAAACATTGGTAACAAAGTTTGCCAGCTGCAATTATACATGGAAAATAACATTGGATAACATTGGGACGTAAATAAATGTTATTTTACAAATAAAGACGGCGACCTGTGATCTTACATGGCACATATAACACTGAGATAAAAATAAACGGCAACATGGCGATCGGCAGTGGTGCGGGAGAATGCTAGTACTTTTAGGTTATACAGTGAAACCCCTTTAATACGTTTTTCAAGGGCCCAACAAATTTAAACTTCTTAAGAGGGTTAACATCTTAAAAGGGTCACCATTAAATTTTTTTATCATCTTAGTTTAATCACCCAAAATATCATGCTATAACTTACCAAATGATGCCTACACATGTAGAAGTAACAAATTGAAGCAACAGAGTACATATTTACATTTTGAAAACAAATCAAAGCGCAGGTAAGTATGAAAACTCCAGTTCCAACAATATATAATATCAACAACACAATTTTTTTTGTGCTAACAACTAACTTAACTGCTTTGATTGTTTACACTATCTACTAACAAGAAATGTATTGATTATTTACAGCAACAAAAAACAGTTTTGGTGAAAAACAGTACATAAATCACACTGTATTATGTTCTCTTGAAGAATGAATCAATTTTAGCTTGCTGTGATTTCTTGTCACACAGCTTGGCTATGTATGTCTCCAAATCCATACAGCTTTTCATTATTGACTCTGGAACATTGGGAATGCTGCTCAAGAAGTGCCTGTATTTCTCCAAATGTTCCTTTGCTTCTCTGCATGTTGGTGGTTTGCATACTTCTTCGGTAACTTGATCCCGTTCTGCATCAACATTTTCATCCTCTTTTTCACTCTTACCATCATCATTGCACAAATCCTCCACTTCTTGAATTTCGCAAGCCACAAGTTTGTCATCTGCATGCACAAATTCTTCAAATGTTGTGTTAATGTTTAGCTGCCCTTGAACTTCAACCCACTGGTCATTGCTTACAGTTTCTTGTTCTTGTGGCTCCTGACTTTCTGGAAGTTTGCTAAAGCCTGCTCTT
>PNEQ01037495.1:0-64372 GCA_003012365.1 Medauroidea extradentata
AACATTGATAGGTTGAGGAAATATCAGGCAGTAAGGAAAGAAGGGATTGGTAGTCGCGTGACGACTGATAACAGCCAGAGATTTTTGTGTAAATAATTGTCTGTAAATGTAAGGGGTGTATTATAATAATTAGTATATAATTTGAGATTGGCAAGGATAGTTTTTTTTGTATGGTGTAGATAACCTTGGTACTGGGTAGCGAGGAGCAGGAGAAAGTTAAGTTTGTATACCGACCGAGGATGGGCGAGGCCGCTTTTGTGTAGAGTTTTCTCCACGGGGGTGTACGGTACCGGACGGTTTGGTGTCACAATAGAGGGCCGTGTTCGGACGCTGTGACGAATTTGGACCCGCGGAGATATTCTACTGACTGCAGGCTAGGGTCGATTTTTTGCGCTTTTTCTTTCAGGAATTTTGGTTAAAAAGCCGAGCTGAGCCCTTGTCCCAGATTTACAGTAATTGGCCAACCGATGCCGCGCTTCACAAAACAGTGTAAATGTGTGTGTCGCTAGGTAGGGAAAAGAAATAATGTGAAGTGTGAACAAGAGGGTTTTACAGGCGGCAGAAGTGTCGATAAAAATAGAGTTGCAAGCTTGCAGCGACGCTAACCAATAGGCCCTACTCAAACATAACATTTTGTGAGGCCCTTCTGTGTAAAATGGTACCCATGCAATACTTTCAAATTTATAATCTTGCATAAAGGATTTATTTGACAGTTTCGTAATTTCATATTTTTAAAATGTAAATTGTGGAAGAAAACAGCTAACTCGAATGTCATACGAGATCGAAAAATATAAGCCGTGTATGTGTATTGTATTCGTGAAACTAATATGGGAAGTATAAATATTGACATAACACATGTAACGGACTGTTTCGAGGCCAACTAATTAAATAACAGTTGTTTAAATGTGTTAGGTTACGGCAATTCAACGAAAATGTCCGCCATTTTGTCTTATAAATTCACTTTGCGAGTCATAGCGAGCCCTCGAGACGGCATGTCAGTTTGCGACAGACTTCGCGCATTGTTTGCGATATGTATGTGTCACGTTGACATTTCACAGTCGCGAAGAGAGGGAGTTGTAATCGCCTTCATCGCGAAGTCTAGTTTAGCAGTGGTAAAACACTCGCCTCGCATTCCGGAGGATCCGGGTTCGATCCCCGGCTCCGGCCATCCTTATTTCGGTTTTCCAGGGTCTTACGAAGTCACTCAAGGCGCATGCTGGGATGATTTCTTAAACATGCCCTGGACAACTCCTTCCCTCTTTCAGGGGCGTCATTTAGGGGTGGCAGGGGGGCAAATGCCCCCCCCCTGGATTAAGAATCTTAAGTGTATAAAACTTATTTTTTGTATTTTGTTATTTAAATAATGCTAACTTAAGTACATAAAACTGAAGTTTTATTACTAAAATTTGTAATTTGTACATGCTTAATAAATAAAAAGATGCAACAAGGTCACTGTCACCGAAAAATAAATCTTGCCCCCCCCCCCAGAAAAACCTAAGTTTTATTATTTAAGTTTCTAATTTATTCATGCTTAATTAATAAAAAGATGCAACACGGTCACTGTCACCGAAAAAGAAATCCTGCCCCCCCCCCCCAAGTAAACCCTGAAATGACGTCCCTGCCCTCTTTCCACCGTGTCATTCTACCAAGGCCATGTGTTGTTCGAGGGCACGTAAAAACCAACCTAATAAATAATATAAATAATGATCGCAAAACTGATTCGCGACGTGGTCACAACAGAACCATAGGACGCTGAGTTATGTGCAGAGCTTCGAGCTACCAGAATATTCGAGAACTGTTCATCACACAGTGATTGCTTAGGAATAGCATCTCAAGAACACTACACGAGCTCATACCCATTCCAAGTTCTCCGCTATTCATTTACGAACATATTTAAGCGGTCTAAAACGGTGAAAATGAGAGTTTTTGAGGTCTTTTTAAGGCATGTACATCTAGTCGCAAAATCTTATGAAAGTTATAACCGTATACAATACACATTTACCTTTAACAGTACGTCGTAAAATGATAATGTCTCCACTCATGGCGGCCACTCATTGCAACAAAGAAAATTCCCTGATTATTCCCTGATTTCCATGACCAAAAAAAAAAAAACCAAACATTTCCCTGATTTTCGCAAGTATGACAACAACATTTTGGCATTTTACTCAACACATTTTCCAACGAAAATAAATATTACACGTCCTTTCTGGCGCTACTGCCAGTGAACTTGACAAAATATTCAGCATAAATAATTACGAACTTGACAAAGGAGCATAATCACACTTACGCGATAGTAAGTTTTTTAATAAAAATGCTATAATGCTCTTAAAAGTCCATTATATTCCTTCCTATGACTTTCGCGGGAGATCAAAATGAAGAAGGCAAGAAAATTCCCTGAAATGTCTCAGATGAACCAAAAATTCCCTGACCTTTCCAGGTGGCCACAATTTCCCTGATAATTCCAGGTTTTCAAGGTTTTCCAGGTGGGTGGCCACCCTGCCACTTCATATCTCGCAGAGGTGAGTTATAGGCGAGAACACTGCACGCCACTTGCACATAGAGGCTATGGAGAGACACGATGCGCGTGGCGTGTCGTCCTTATTGCTTCCACACTTCTAGGCGTCGAATAAGCACAATACCTATCCCCAGGCGGCCACCTTAAGGACGTTGAACCCGAAACATTTAATTGTTTTTATATATATTTGTGCCAAAGATTGTTTAACTTTTGCAAATCAGATAACACGTAATTTTCCCAAATAAAAAAATTAGGCCCGATAGTTTTTCCATAATAACTCACCAAAGTCACTTAATGACAATTGAGGTGTAGCCAAAATAAAAAAAAAGTAATTAACTAATGAATTCCAAATTACAACAACTGATAGTCAGTGTATCTATCAATGCATTTTATGACATGGTTGACGAAAGTAAGTTTTGAAAATTTCAGTAGTAGCCAAAACTCAAAGTTATGCGAAAATGTACTCATTTTCATAAATTTTTAAAGAATTCAATAATGCATCGTATTGCGTTTACAAAAGTTGTCATGAAGTAGCTTAGATCATTAAGTATCAATATGAATTATCTTGTTTCTGCAAGTTAATTATTTATTAATATTTTGGCAACACAGCAAGTTCCATTTTGCGACTTGGATAGGTGAACATGCTAAAACTATGGGACCTAAATTTTTATATTTGGGGAAATGACATGTTATCTGACGTGTTAAAGTTTAACAGTGTTTGGCACAAATATAAAAGTTTGAATTTTTACGGATTCAACGTCCTTAAGGCCATTATCTTTCATTTACTTCAAACAATTGCAAATAACTTGAATATTTGTCTACCAAATGCCTTTAAAATTTTGAGACTGTGTACAGACATACGATACACAATTTTGCCAGAGCGTTTTTTAAAATAGTGTACCGTTTTCTAACAAAAAATATTTTCCTTCATTTTGGCTTATTTTCACAAATACGTATGTGATATTTCAAGGGGGAAAAACTAAAATTCCGTTTTGTGTATTGCACAGAAAAATTCAGATACAAACTATGATATATAAGTATTAAAACTGTAAGAATGAATTGTTGATACATGTATTAATTTGCGTTAAAAAGTATTTTCGAAACCACTGCCAAACTAAAAAAGAGCGAGGCCTTAATGTGTCTCCATAGATAAACAGCATTTGCGTGTGAGAGAGATAAAGAGAGAGAGACAGACAGACAGAATGCCCTAAAGCAATTTCACATTAGCTTCTTCCACATTCGCAGGCTTCCAACTGACCAAATACATAGAAGTGCCATTAGCAGCTGTGACTTTCTGGAGCCAAAAAACTTTTCGCCGTTTCCTAATTAAACCAGTTGGATTTCCTACAGAAAAAAATTCTCGTACTAATTGGTATTCGTCTAATACTTTGTGCAGATTTAAAAAAAAAAAAAATACTTTTCCACGTCTACCACAGTTTACATTGACTCACATTCGCTCCGCGCACTTCGGAGGAATTGTCACATGTTGTAAGTGCCGGAGATTCCTGAAAAACCTAAAATAACTTCAGCGTAACAGATTATTTGCATATAATAGTTCTATCTGATCTTATTGTCGAGCATACGATACATTTCTTTGGCCACTTGAGATGAAGAGAAGTTCAAAATTTAATACCCCATCTATTAATGCTTGCTTGTACAAAATGTTGCGTACCACGAAGGAATGTAGTACATTACAACTATGAATGATAAAATAATAAATCTGGCGCGGAGATGCAGTAAATATCTTCAATGCTCTGGCGTTTCGGAGGAACTGAGTTTGATTTTCAGTCAGACTGTCATATTAATATTTCCGTTGTTTCCCACACAAATGCTGGGATGGTTTCCTCATGGCCAATTCTGTCCCTGTTTCATGGCTGAATCAATGATACCAATTCTCATTACCTCGTCGTTAGCGACATGTTACTATGTATTTAATTACAAACCATGCCTACTTACCCAGGGCTGATGGACTGCTGTAAAAATTATTACAAACAAGAAATACTTCCCAAAAAATAAGAGTGGATGAAAATCGCGATATTGGTGAAACAGGGAATTTAACATGATTCGTCCGAAAGCGAGAGCAGTAAGTTACGATATTCTCGGAGATATTGTTTTCGAAACAGCGCACATCTCGAACTAGTTATCACTTCCCTCCCCGTATTGAAAACCGTCCGAATAAATCAATTCCATTGTAGACTGCAAATCACTACCATTCTGTTACGAAGGGTGTCGTGGTAATTCGCAGTTACTTACAGAGCCAAGTAAACCTGACATAAAAACTAAGTAGAAATACTTTTTGATGAAAAGTCGTAAGGCTCTTGGTTTACGAGAAAATTACATGGTAGTGGATACGACATAAGCTAGCATTCCGTTCACAGGTATTTTGGACCTAACTTGTAAACTAATGGCCTAACGACTTTTTACCAAAGAGAACATGTTACTTAGTTTTTCTCACTATTTCACGCAGTGTAGTCTGGATTCTCGAAATAAACTTACAGCTTGTATAATGCTCTTAAAAGTGCAGAAGTATTTCTTAAGGGCGTTCAAGTGGGGAAACATCGTAATTTTATATTTGTATGAAATAGTATTAGTTTTGTAGGCATTACCTAAGAGTACATTAACGTCTAACGAAAAAAAATTAGCTCAGCCAGTTTTCCCATAATGTCACTTCAAAGTAAAAATTTGCATATTTTTACTTCATACAAAACTTGAAAACCAGTAAATATAATGAAATGGAAAAAATCTCATCAAAACTACACGTCACCGTCTACGGCTTGAAGCATATACAAACCCATTATAAAATATTTTTGTGTTTAAAATAAATTTCTAAAAGTACCAAAAAAATTTTCAAATTTTGAAATTTTTTATTTAACATAAATATTTTTTGTAACGGGTTCTATATGCTACAAGCCATGGACAGTAACACGTATTTTTGACGTGATTTTTTCCATTTCATTATGTCAACTGGTTTTCAAGTTTTGTATGAAGTAAAAATATGCAAATTTTGACTTTGAAGTGGCATTACGGGAAAACTAGATGACCTAATTTTTTTCCGTTAGAATTATGTGTACTCTCAAGTAATGTGTACAAAACTAACACTATTTCATACAAATATAAAATTATGTTTTTTCCCCACTTGAACAACCTTAAGCTTTCTTTGTGAATCGGTCTAGCTATCGCTTATGGGTTTGTAGATAGTTTATCCTCATCGCCAACAGCAAAACACTCCGGGTGGCGGTTTATTTATTTCATAGTCAGAAATAACTGGGCAATAACAATTCACACGCGAGCATTCCAAAGTGTGGTTTTTGGGACTGCTCATTACGTACTTTAGCTATAAAAAACATGTAATGCGATAAGCATGCTCTTGTCCTTTTAAATTTAATATTGGCTACTGCTGAAAGAGTTTATTTTGAAAATAAAATTGTCTTAGCAAAAATTTATGTATTATTTTTGAACGAATCTTGCAATGGGAGCAATTAACAAACTAAATAAGCATTCTGGACATACGCCATTGTTGCAAAATACTTCTTCAAAATTAATGTTCCGGGTTTTATTCGAAACAAGAAAAAACTTTTATATATTAGCAACAGGACGAATGTACATGAAAAGTATATTTTTTTATGTCGAAATCAACGCCAAGTCGCAAATTTATTTCACGAACACCGGAAACCGTGTTCAAACAGCGAAAATATTTTGTAATTGATTTCAATCGAAATCTGGAAGGAAAACAAATAAGAATTAATCCGCGGTTGTTTCCCATTATCACCTAATATTCGCCGGCCCGTAGCGTAGTCGATAAGGCGCCGGCGTACGGTGCAAGATGTCCTGGGTTCGAATCCTGGCTAGGGCATGGATGTTGTTTTATCCCTTCAGCTCTCTTCATCCTCGTCAGCTCTTAACACATCGTTGTCAAAGGGCCTGAATACCTCTCACCTAACTCAATAAACGCAGAGTAGGACTGTGGCGAAAATTGTCTCCTTAAGGCCCTTCATTGAAATAACCCGAAGGAGGAAATTAATGTGAACTCCGAACTCCCTTATGCGACTTGGAAAATATGAATCACCAAAGAATGGATGTATCTCTGTGTAAAGAAAATTTGAAGAAGTGTGGCTGGATTACTGAACGTTTTGAGCGTGGCAAACTATAGGGTCTAAAATCCATCCCGTTCTGCGGAAAGCAGGTTGAAACCTAAGCCTAGTTTATAGCAACGATAACATTGCTAATAACACATGTTTTCAATAATTAACAATGTTGTAAAAATGCTTAAAAATTTTTGAAAACATCATGTTATCAACAATGTTGCCAACATTCCGTTATTAAAATTGTTAATATTTATAAAAAATTTAAATAACATTTGTTATCAACATCTTGATGAAAACATTTGCTAGCAACATCATTTATAAATTTAAAAAAAAATGTTAATATCTTTGTCACCAATGCTGTTAATAGCATTATTTTTCCGACCCATTCTAGGGCTGTCTAGATCAGAGGATGTTGGTAATAAATGTTACTAGAAGTGTTATCAGCAATGTTGTGGGCATTTTTGTCAATATAGCTATTAACATCCGTCAATCAGTCTTACAACTTCGTCAGTAACATCGGTGTTTTCAGCAATGTTAATAGCATATTTACCATTAACATTGCTATAAAATAGCTTAGAATTTGTTGATAACATTTCTATAACTAACATTTTGTAATTAACATTGTTACTGTTATTTTTTATGTGCAAACTGGACTTTAGACGACTTGGTTACAGGAAATTGCAAGGCTATTCAGGCTACTACTATCTGAACTGAATTTGGAATTTGAACACCTGGAAAACTTGGTGCACTGCCACATGATATGTACGTACCGTAGCATTATTTAATATGTCGACTTGGTTAAGTTTATTTTAGTATTGTAAACTATAATTTTACTTACTTTTATTGTTCATAATGTATGATGTCTTGGAAACCAATAAATAAATAAAACCACAGTGGGCGTGTACATTTACGGGAGCTACCATCACTAACTTGTCTTTCAAGAATGTCACCCAATTTTCAACTGACGGTGAACAAAACCGCATACTGAACTCACGCAAATGCACGAAAATGAATGAGAAATTTGGCTCCAGGACAAAAACGGAGAGTGGAGGTTTACCCCCCCCCTTTTTTTTTTATTTATAAACTCATCCTCACAGGGCTCCTCACGAGATGGAATTCAATCTTGCGAAATTTTTCCGGCACTCAACTTCACATATCGTCGTGGCACGAGTCGGGCCCATTGTCGTCGAAGGGTGAGAAGATTCGAGGAGGGGGAGGGGGTTAAGGTATCGTCTGTGGAGAATATAGGAGAGGGGAGGGAGAGTGAAATAAAAAAACCCAGCCACTTGGGGAAGTGGGTAAGTGGGTAGGGGTGGAGGGGAAAGAGAAATAGGTTGGCTGGCCCCATGGCGGATGGTGTGTGGTGTTATACCGGTGCACAACGCTGGGGAACTTGCGTCGCGAAAATCAATTAGAGAACTTGAGCGCTTGCTGCAAACCCATCCAATTTAAAGTTACGCTGCTTTTCACACATCCCCCTTCCCCAACCCTCCAACCCTACCCCCACATCCCTCCTTCTTGCCTCAACAATTCCAGGGTGGCGAGAGCTTCCTCGTACTATACTCGTGCTCTCTGCGTTCATCCCGTCTGTACCCTGGCCAGCTACACTGCTGTACATAAAAACTAGTACACTTTGATGTTGACATAAGATACTTAATTAAATTTAATATCGTCTTTATTCATGGGGCAGTTAAGACATTAACGCATTTTCATCCACTGTACCATATACATAAATATTACATAAGTCTTACTGGACAAATCATATTTTACACAATAATTTCCTACAAAACAATAAATCAATCTCACGACAGTTTATGTAAAAAAAAATAGTACCCACTAGTTTTAGTAATAACAATAATTTGATTTAGGAATGGTGATACTGAGATCTAATGATGATTTTATAAAATTATATTAAGGTTGAGTAAATTCGCAGAATGAATATCATATGTATAATGCTATGATCGACATTTGCTAATGGAATATCATTAGAGAATTACTATCACGTCCAGATGCTAACACAAAATTACTGAAAATAGTAATATTTATTTATTTATTATTTATAATAATAATACTTTCACGTGTACTTGGGACTTACGTCTTGTAACATCGGGGACATACGTACCCATATAGAAGGGATTTTTGGGGGTCCAAATCCCCCCCCCTCCTTTTCGGAACAGAAACTGCTAAAACAGCACCATTTTCAACCTTCAAAATCCAAATTTTTTATCGTAGGAAGACCCCCGGGCTCCCCGCTTTATTGAGAAGAACGTTATCACTTTAAAACATTCCCATATTCTGGAACCCCTCCCTCCTAAAAACAAACTCTGCCTACGGCCTTGTGAGTAAGACCTTCCAGTTATAAAGTTTGTATTACTGTGGAAATCTGACGAATTACTGAACGCTATAAGAGTGCAATTTTCTCCAAGCTATGCTTTTTCATTGCTTCTTAACACGATAACACCATAACCAAAACATATTTCGCGATTCAAAATTGCCTGTATTTTTATTTTCACGGCTTTTTTTACAATACCATACCCATGTTTTTGTTAATTTATATTAATTTCAACAGTATTTTTATACTGACTTAGAAGATTGCACGGGCTAGTTCACAACCATGCTAAAATAATGTATTCGAAAAAAAAATATTATTTATTTTTATGCCGATCCTTTTTGTACGGCAACTAGGTCTGGAAATTTCGCATCATAAACAAATTTAAATTCGTATTCTTTTGGCAGAAGCTAAAAGCTACTTCAGCAATCATAGCAATATCATCGTCTGTAAATACTATGCATTTTTCGATTACTTTAAATTTCTTTGTTTCCTATTCAAGATCCGTGTTTTTCCCAAATGTGACAGTAGGTCTCCTGGAACTGCTCAGTCTGAGGACAGAAACATATATCAGACCCCGAAACATCTCTTCTGTTGTCGTCGGACGAAGCCTGCTGCTATTCGTCTTTTTTCTCTTTGATCTGTGTTCATATACATTCGTATTTCTTGTCGTTTGTGTTGTTATCGTTTTTCTCATCCATTTTGGTCGCCATTTTTCATCTTCGTTCGAAATATGACTATATTACTTTTCGGGACAGTCGTATTATTGTCAACAGCTGATGCCTGATACTGACCTCTTTGCTTTGTTTTAATTTATTGTGTGTTTACGTTAACACTGAAAACATTCACATTCAATAACGTATGTCCACAAAAATTGTTCAGATTAAAATAATAAGCCATTGTAGGAACAGTTAAAAAACATGACACTCCTTTTTGTGTTAACTTATTGACCAGAATTAAATTAAAATATGAAATAGTAAGCTGGAAGTTAGGTACCCAAAGTCCTTAACGTGGTGACATGAACTGATACAAGGGCAGGAACTAAATGAGACATCGACAATGGTCATTGTCAAAGGGGAAGCTAGATGGTAATTTTAACTTCGAATTCCTGCAATAACTACTGTTTTAATTTTGTTTTGTAAATGTGGTAATGTTGAGGCATAGACGATATTTGTGATGAATTTTAGAGATCAAAATAGTGTTTATCTTATATTGGACTTGTAATCGTTGTTGAAAGTTAGCCTATAATTCACTTGCAATGACTCTGCATGACAAATTAATTAAAGATTTCATTATTATTTATGCCAAGCATTATCAAGAATGCCTGGTCAAAGAAAAAAAAATTTGATAATACAGCATTGTCACATAAATTAATCAATTTTATTTTTTAACATTTTTTGTTTTGTGCATACGTAAATTTTTGCATATCTACATAACAACGCGTTAGGACTTTGTGATGGGAATATTTTTGAAAAATCGTAAACTCTGTACGAGTGTTTATTAGTTGCTACTTCACACGAATATGTAAAGTGGTCTGTTGTATTGTCATGTTAGTCATCGTTAGTTTTTAATGTTTTTCTTAGTTTTTTGGCAGTTCTATGTATATGTAATTTTATTTTGTGCATCTGTAAAAAATGGTTAAGTGCCTTAACTTCGGCATTTGAAAAATAATTCAAAATAAATAAATAAATAATAAACGATATGGATCGAAAAAATACAATAAAATGATCTAATACTCCACATTAAGGCACCATTCCAACACTTGCAGGAGCGATAACGGGAAACTATGCAAAACCAAAATAAAGGTGGCTGCAGCCGGGATTTGCACCCGGACCCTTCCGCATGCAATTTCAAGGTGTTACCGATAATTAGAGATGATGGTTTATCGCGGGAAAAGTTGACTGTTTGATGGATTTCAATACACGTCCAGCTTACCTGAAGATTACTTACTGGCTTTAGCTTGTACGAGGAGCTGTTGCCCTATTTGACTGAGCCAATAAGAATCCCGATATTGTAATATTGGATGCCTGGTATTGGTCTGCAGACAGCTACGTTGTGTCAGTGTTTTCAAGGCTATCTTGGCACAAAACATTTTCACGATATACCATCATCTCTACCGATAATACTCAATGAATATCTGTACTTTACTGCTCTACCACCTCACTGCAGAACTTAGGCTGTATATATGGCAGTTAATAATTCGAATACAATTCTTTTATTTCGTTTATATACGATATATAGAGATGATGGTATATCGCGAAAATGTTTTGTGTCAAGATAGCCTTGAAAACACTGACACAACGTAGCTGTCTGCAGACAAATACCAGGCATCAAATATTACAATATCGGGATTCTTACTGGCTCAGTCAAATAGGGCAACAGCTCCACGTACAAGCTAAAGCCAGTAATCTTCTGGTAAGCTGGACGTGTATTGAAATCAATCAAACAGTCAACTTTTCCCGCGATAAACCATCATCTCTAACGATATAATGTTTATGTTTTGCAGTGATAGTTCCTGTTAACTGTGCTTCTAAACTTCCATATCGTGAAAGCTAAAAAGGACACGCAACATATACCTACTAATATTTTTGTTACGCCATAACTAGAGCCCACGATTTTTGGTGAAAAGAATTCTGCAACAATTTGTTTCAATACTTGTGTGCACAAATGCAGGTCTGCTTCTTGAGTATTGGCAGAATGTAGGCGTGGCTCATTTGACTAGAGCCAGCAGGAACAAGGTTACTGCGACACCACATGTCTGTGATTTGCGGGTAAAACCCCCGAGACGCTGAGAATTTACAACAGCCAATTGCTGACCACGAAGAAGAGTTGCATATGTGCACATAAGGCATTGAAACAAATTGTTGCAGAATTCTTTTCACCAAAAATCGTGGGCTCTAGCCATAACTAGAAACCTGAAAATTTCGCAAATTCTTTTAGGCGCAAGCTAGAGTTCCAGCAACTATAGGTGTGTATCACGTTCATAACTGGTAGAGCCACGATTTTATGGCGAAAAGATTTTTGCAACAATTGGTTTCCATGCCTTATGTTGACATCCGCAACTCTGTTTCACGGTCAGTGATTGGACGTTTTAACTGTCACACGTCTTGATGTTCTACTGACAAATCACAGGCGCATTGCGTCATAATAGCATCATTGTTATTGCTGCAGTCAAATGAGGCGTCGTGTCTGAGCACAGACGCGCTGACAATAACCGTGAAGCAGAGTTGCCGATGTGCACGCGAGTCACTGAAACCAAATGTTGCAAAAATCTTTTCGCGACAAAATCGTGGCTCTAACAATTGGCCGTTGAGTTACTCGACACTTCCTGGAATTAGCTGAGCCAATAATATAACTGTAACTGAATACAGGCCCATTTCACAGTGTCAGCGAGCAGCTAATAAACAGCTGCTGTCTGCACGGTTTCACACATATTCTTGCAAGCTACCCTACAAGTCAGTGAACACACGAATTTTTCCAGTCTCTAGCCATAACATCATAGAGTCAACACAGAAAGTCCGACAAGGACGAGAATACACGGGCAATACTTGTGTGCAAAGACTATGACATACACGATGCGTGTGTATATATCAAGGCGGCCGCCTACCCCACACTTAAAATGCGTTGCAGTGTGTTCGTAAACAGGTTTTTTCCACGAAAATATTCCACGTGTGCCTGTTGTGCCAACGTACGAAAAGAAAATAAACTTCAGACAAGGTCGGAACCTCATTGTTAAGACGCCACGATCATTAAAAACACTCTTCCGAAGCCCTCCAACATGGCTAAAAACGGCCTTTTCAGACTTCCGTATTTCAAAATGTACTAACCGGATGTGAAACTCAGGTTGCGACCTGCACTGAACTTAGTTGCAGACTTTCCACCAGTAAAATTATATGGTCACCGCTTAGTGTCCCATAGTAAAAACCGTTCGGCGGGAAGCTTGCACGCTAGTTCAGCGCTTGGCTCGTTGAGGCGACGCGGCATTTGATGCGCGCTTCAAAGTCGACCTTACTGCTCCGTCGCTCTTGAGCCTCTCACGCGCGGGTAGGCGGCACTCTTTAAGACATACTATCGTACGTATCATCCGGCGAGGTGGCGCAAGGGTAAACATCGGAGTCGCATTCGGGAGCAGATGTCAACTCTCGACATTTCGCAACTATAGCTCGTCTGAGAAAACCTCCTGCGTTCTTCTGTGTTTTCAAAGTTGTTTCATCTAGTTTCTGTGTTTTCAAAGTAGTTTCATCTAGTTTCTGTGTTTTCAAAGTAGTTTCATCTAGTTTCTGTGTTTTCAAAGTAGTTTCATCTAGTTTCTGCGTTTCCATAGTTGTTTCATCTAGTTTCTGTGTTTTCATAATTGTTTCATCTAGTTTCTGTGTTTTCAAAGTTGTTTCGTCTAGTTTCTGCGTTTCCATAGTTGTTTCATCTAGTCCAGTGTTTGCGACGTCACTATTGTGTCATCTTCTTTGTGTGTAACATTGTCTTCTTCTTAGTTATCTGGTCTATCTTTATTTTGGTGTCCTACGTTTGCTTAGTTTCCTTTGTCAATTAATTTTCTCGTCAGAAAAAAAAAGTTAAAAATACAATTATTAAATATACTGACTCTTAAGGGGGAGTCTTTTGCGATTTTATTGTATTTTCAGTTTTTGAGTCATAACATTTATTCAAATTGTACAATTAAACCTTTCTCTTTGACAAAGCATAGACTATTTTAATAGTAAGTTGCTTCACATAAATAATAATGACATTTTTCATACATTTGTCATGCAGTAAGATAATCCTTGAAAGTTAAACTATAATTCTCTTGAAACGATTCTGCATGACAAATTAATGAAAATTTCCATTACTATGTATGCAAAGCAGTTTACCAACAATATATGCTATGCTTTGTCGATGAGAATATTTTGATAATACAATTTGAATAAATGTTAAGGCTGAAAATCTGAAAATACAATAAAATTATCTAACACTACCCCTTATATTCGTGCATGAGAAAACAACCGGTGTGTCACCAGGCCTTCCTGAGTATCGGCCTTCCTCCAGGGAAAGTTATCCCTCCCTCCTTTCCCTTGCAGAGGGACGATTCCGCTGACGTCTTTTCTCCCAACGATCCTCAATTATCTGGACGTCCTTCTCCCTCGCTCCCGTCACAGGTGTGGAGGAGGGGGGGGGGCAGGACCCCGAACCACGTCGCGACAGCTGACGAAGCCACCCAGGTTCGCCTATCGACCGCTTCTCGTGCTTGTTTGCTCTGGTGTCACCGGCCCCTTCCCAACCCCCCCCCCCTCCCAAAAAAAACCTTTTTATTTTCACCCACACACTAACCGCCTGTTCGAAACTCTGGCCATGTAGCGTGTGTCTGTGTGAGTCTGTTTTTCCAAACTCTACCCCCCCTTCACCAAGATTCCTGACCACTCACTCTCTCCCTCTCTCTACCTCCTGCCCCCTTTCGTCCTTCCTTTTTTTTTTTTTATGCCGGGGATTTCGACGAGAAAGTGCGAGAGTTCCTCCTACTCCTCTGAATCTCTCCCGCTGAAATTTATCGTCTGGTGAAAACCGCCCTTGTAAGAATTCACGCAGACACCTCACCCTGTCCCAAAATCCTCCCACCCTTTTTTCCCCTTTCTCACACCTTCCGCCAACCGCTTCGCAGAGAACTCTCCAGGGTTTCCCTGCCGCTAAAACGAAGGTAATCTTTTTTCCCCGTGTAGCACTGCTGTGTGATGCTGGAATCACAACAGCGCGGCAGACGCGACGCGAAATGCGTGGCGCGAAGAAAATGACTTGTCAGGCTATCAGCGTCGAGGCGGACGCGCTAACGTAACAGAAGCCTCGACGCTGATTGGCTGACAAGTTATTTATTCCCGTGGCGGATATAATTGTAGTTACTTTCCGGTGTCACATATTAAAAAAGTACTGGTTATAATTTATCCCAACAAATTTAAAGTGAACGTTAGACATATTCTTCACAAAACATTTAATTTTAAATTCTACAAGAAATATGACTTGACTATGAAGCTAAGAACTACATATGCAGTGGGTACACACATTTACAGTAAACAATTTTAATAAAATCTACAGGTTTGAAAAATCCACTTTATAAAACATAGAGACACTAATCCTTTAAAATGCATGTAAAACTTGTATAGATGGTAAACAGTTTATCAGAACAGTGCGATTATAGAAAACCACTTCTGACACTGAATTTTCAAACCATCAATTCCCGCACGCAAAAAATTACATTAAGGAAACGCGTAAGTCAAATATTTTCTTACAAAGATGGTAGAACGTGTTATCTACTCTCTTTTTCATTTTTTCTGTAGGAGTTCTAAAAATTTGTAGACTTTTTTTTTTGTGTACGGACTAAGCAATTACACATATGAACTAAGAAAAATTTTGTTAGATAGCAAAATTATGAATAACGCGAAAATTAGTTTTTTATGCTAGAAATTATAATTCAGGTTACCAAACCGATTTAATTAAACTAAATTATTTGTCTGACAACAAAACATTTCGTTCGGTCGAATCATATGTGTGTTTGGCAAAATACGTTTGTTTATATGAATGCCTGAACGAAAACCTTTTTCTCAGTGTTAACTTCAGCAAACATTTTTGCTTTCGTTTATGTGCTTCTACCTCATCCTTTTAACGTCGCCTCGTGAGGTCGATGCGATGAAAAGGACCTACAAAGTAAACAACTTCTCTCATACAGTCTGACCAACCGGGCATCAGAGATGACGTGGGAGAACTCTTTATAAACTGGTGTAAAAAAATCCCTGCGCCGAGAAGGAAGGACGGCAGGAGATAAGTGACACCACTGACGCCAACCAGCAGGAAAGGTTCGGGAGTAAAGTAGTGTAAAAAAAAATACTGCGACCTGAACGCCGCATCACCCGTGTGGCACACGACAGCCTTTCAATACAGTAAATCAAGCAAAAAGTGGCCGAACGAATCTTTAGGCAGAACGAGATTAGACCTGGCCACATAACCGAGCGAGACGGTGGTAAAACACTCTCCTCGCAATCGAGAGGACCCGGGTTCGATACCCGGCTCTTCTGCCATTATGACTTCGGTTTTCCCAAATATTACTCCAGGCGAGTACTTGCCGACTCCTAACCCATTTTTCTTCTGTAGCGCTACCATAGCCTTGTGCTGATTGAGGGCAAGTAAAACCAAAAGAAATTAAAATACGTAAATAATGGTGTTGCAGATAGTGGTAATTCTTCACTTAGAAATAAAAATATCTTCTTCTTGTGTTTTGTGAACGGTCAACACTTCTGTACGAGGATTTGTTTTTAGTTTGAGTGTGTGACTTTTGTCCCATTTAACTGGACCGCTGAGTGAGTCTGTGCCTCCGTGATAATAGCAGCAATAGTCTGTCTCATATAAGAATTCCAGTTGTGTTGGCATTTATTTTACGGCTGTTTCCGTGAAATAAGCAGTGTTTTCCCCTACCACAAGTACTTTTTTTTTCACAAACACGCTCAGCTGGCCACCAATGTTACAATGTTTAGCCGGGGAAGGGGAAGATAAATAAGCTAGAGATGAAAGGTAACAAGAGTTTATTAGAGTAGAGAACAAGGAATAACAGCAATACAGAAATAGAAGCAAGTGGAAGGGTCAGGGTAAGGCGAGACAGGAGATAAGTAAAGGATCGCTCGCCTTCCCTAAACCAACAGGATCTCACCGCTCGTGCTGCCGTTGGAGCTAGTTATCTAGCCAGAGGTCGCACCCAGACTCGAACCCAGAGTCTCTAGGTGCGGTCGCCGCCCGAGCAGAAGACTATCTCGTCGACTCTCTTCTCCAATTCCAACAACCCCCGATAGCTAGTTCGATGTCTATACCATTCTTCGCACCCCCACCAGGCCATCAAAGTCCTCCCCTCTGATTGGCTCCCAGCTATGCCCAGAGGCGGAGCAATCCCTGCTGAATCCAGGAGTTTGCAAGGTGTTGGGTAAGTGTTAAGACCCACTTAACTCCTCGAGTCATCGGATTCCTGGGATACCACTGTTGCCGCAATCCGCCACTGTTTGGTGACTTGTTGATTACCCAGCACCCACTTACTACCTTCCTGCGACGCCACCGACGCCGCGGGGTTGTGCAATCGTCCTCCTACTCTTCCGCGACAGCACCGACACCGCGGGATTGCGACACCGTAACAATATGATGGTCTTCAGAGCTGCCAAAGAATGGAATTCTTACGTGAAATAGACTATGGTGATGATAAAATGGGGCCCTGGAGGCTAGGACAAGACCTGATACACGTGTCTGTCTCGATCTTCCGAACTTCAGCACTTCCACGCCGTGAACGTCGGTAACAGTGTTCGACTAACGTCAAAGGCGGCGCTGAGAACGGACCTGCCGGTGAGATAAAGGTGCTTCTTGTCCCAAGGCACCCAGGAGTAGCATTTGAAAAGGGTTGTGTGTAGGGGATGGTTCGTTACTTGAATGAAGGGGGTGGGGAGGGTGCGGTTATCTGGTAGCGGACGATACTGTTGAATGACGCCCCTCTCTTCCAGGGCCTCGCACTATCGCGCCGCCATCTTGTAGGCACCGCCTGGAATATGAATGAGGAAGGGAGTTGGGTCCCTGGAAAATATGCGCGTAGATTAGCTCGCCCGTCAATGGGACCTGCTTCTGACGCCGGAGTTCCGGATTACACCCCGTCACCCCCTTGACGCCCGCTCCCTCCGGGGCCGTGTTCATCTCCTGAAGGGGGGAGGGGGTTGATCCTGTAATCAGCCAGTGGATGATCCCCAGACTGTCTCCTCCCAGACCATGCTGACAACCTTCATTATAACTGGAGACTTTCACCTTGGCGATTGGCCCAGCATGTCTCATCAGCGAATTCCTCAGTTGATGGACCTGGCGCGTAAGCCGTGCTGTAAGCGTCCTACGGAAAGTAATGACACACGACCCTATAGTTTTACAAATGCCGTCCGGTAGTTAAAAACATGATTACCGAGCTCCTCAAAAGTGCTAAAAATTCCTTTTTTTCACGTTGATGTAGCTGAGAAAATATTAACCGAAATAGTAAAACAAAATCATAGAAACCGGCATTGGACTTTTCCACATACATTCCACAAATAAAATAACTGTGTCATTGCTTGAAACCTCGTTAAAAAAAAAAACATTCTACGAAATCATTGCACGCTAGTTTGGTCCTTCGCGCCTAGAGACGAAGAGGTGTTTGACTGACGTGTTATATTCGACTTTATTTGTACCAGATATTATATTTCATACATAAATCGTGACTAAATTTTGCTCTTATGACATTTTTCATCTCATAGTTTTTGTGTAGTAGCTCGAAAATGTCCAAATTTGCATTTTACGGTTTTATATACGACGCTAAAACCAACTTACATACCTACATGACAAAATTCAAACTAAATAACAACGTTGCAGGCTACAATTTGACTTATATAAAAATACATAACAGTGCTAAATTTTAAAATTAAATTTTAAAAAAAATTAACAATTGCTCTTGATACGTGTGACAAATTGCATCGTCCAATAATAGTAAGGTAAGTATACTACGGTTTATTTGGAGGTTATGTTACACTGTAAATACTGTCACGATTTTGCAGTCTCCCTAAATATAATTTATTTTCCGATGGTAACATACGACAGTAAAATTCTATTTTTAAACAATGTTGTCTGCGTGAACATGTTTCTTACTAATTGTTATACACTGAAAATTTTGTACGCTCCCATAAAAAATTAACCCGGCAAAATTTGCAGTGGTCCATACCGCGTCCTACCCGAATTCTGTCCGTGTGCGGATTTATAGACAGCGACCTGCATATTCGCATCGTAATGCCCTACACAAGGAAATAACGCTGCAAGATAAAGGGCGAAAAAAAAAAAAATCCCCAGCCTCTCCCCCGGATCCAACACAGTTTTATTGCTATTCTGTGTCAGATGTGATTAATAAACCCACACGCGAAGTGGCAGCCGACCGTACGTCGCAATCAATATGATGAGATTATATGCTCTAAATTCGAGGGGGGTTGGGGAGAGAGGAATACAGCAACGGGGAGGGGAGGGTTCCAATACCAGCTTAGCCCAGGCGGCTTTATTTCGCTGCAAGCTCCCCCGAACAATACGGACGACGTACATCGGTTCTGCGACGCACTGGGCATGATCATGGAAGTACGTGGGGGCGGTGCGTGTGTTTCATCAACGAAAACTCGCTGCCTTCGTGACAGTAATTGGCCAGGTCCCTAGCAAACATGAAAATATAAATAATCGATTTTAATTTAATCTGACGCATCGAGGTTGATCAGAATATTAATCTAACGAGCGTGCCGGACGTGGACAGTGGCTTTAGGAAATAGTATCTAAGTTCTTCGCATAGAAGAAGATTTGGATATCTGACTTTAGGAAATAGTACCTACGTTCTTCGCATATAAGAAGATTTGTGTATCTGGCTTTAGGAAATAGTACCTAAGTTCTTCGCATAGAAGAATATTTGGGTACCTGGCTTTAAGAAATAGTACCTAAGTTCTTCACATAGAAGAAGATTAGGATATCTGGCTTTAGGAAATAGTACCTAAGTTCTTTTTAAATTTTTATTTTCAGTTTCAGTAATTTTTTTTAATTCAAATAATTTTTATTCTTTAATTTTATGAGCATGTCATTGTAGACTGCAATGTCTTTATCGACTGTGATTTTTTTGAGTTTGGTATATCAGTTGGTTTTAGTGTAGTCGTTAAAACGGAAACATGCAAAATATGACTTTAACAAGCCATTCCGCGAAAACTATGAGAGATAAAAAAATTTCACAAGAACCAAATTTAGTCACATTTTGTGTCTACAATAAAAAAAATATCTGGTACAAATAAAAAATATAAAAAAATGGTGATGAAAATTGCGGTAGACCGCGCCCTTAACAGTTATTGCTCGTAAGTAGGAGTCAAATTTCACTGAAGTTACACGATGGGTATAGCAATGAGGCTCCGGGTTTGTTACAACTAGGCCCTCGGCTGCGGGGCTCCCAGCTCGACCCTAGCTGAGAGAGACCGCGGAAATTTACGACAGGAGATTCTCTCTTGGGCAATGCGATGGAAACCTCGGCGGGAGAAATAACGCCGGGCCCTGTCCAGAAGGAATGGCAGGGGGAGGAGGGAGGAGAGGAGGTTTGTCCGGGGAGTTAACTTTCTTCGTCCCACATCCCTCTCTAGACGCTCTTCCTAACCTAGAAGGGTGGTCTGTAGTATATCAGTCCTGCCCGGTGCAAACACGATTTTCATTTTAATGATAAATACCTGAACACTTGGATAAAGAAAATCTACAACTCTAATGCTGTTTCATTCCAAATAACGGGCTTGTCGCTTGCCATTATTGGTCCTTTAGCACCAGCTAGTTTTAAAAATATGTTAGGCCTAACGCATATAATTTTAATGTACCGTAGAAGATGATTGAAGAGAAATTAATTATAAGTATATCGTACATTTTTTAAACACTTGAACGATTAATAATATAGAAGATAAACTGTGAAGAGAACCATAATCTAGGGCACTCCATTGCACCTTAGGGGCTGGGGTAAGGCGTGATACGTGTGCCGCGTCGTCCTAACTGCTACCTCACTCCTAAAGTCTCGAACGCGTAAACGTCCACCCACGTGACAACTTGAAATTTAAGTGGACGATAGTATTTTTTTTGCACGAAAACGAGGAAGGCCCGTTAAGCCGAATATAACACGTCCGTCAATCACCTAATCACATCTCGGCACGAAGTACTAAACTAGCGTACAGTATTTTCGTAGAAAAGAGTTTTTCAATGGGATTTCAAGCGATGGCCCTGCTATTTCATTTGTTGAAAATACGTAGTAAAGATTCAGGTTTCTATGACTTTGTTTTTTGATTACGGTTGATATTTTCTTAGCTCAACAACATGAAAAAGACATTTTTAACACTTTTAAGGAGCTTGGTTATCGTGTTTTTAATCGTCTGACGGCAATTTTAGAATCATAGGGACACAGTTTGGAGTGCGTCCTCTTTTCGCAGATAAACGTATAGGAAATATTTTTTTTAAATAGTTATACAAGAAAAAATACTTCCCGAGCCACGCTACAGCACGACTGACGTCCCAGGTCGTGTACAACATTTTCTAGCTACTTATCAATTTATTTAAATATTTTCAAACAAATATTCTAACTATCATATTAAAATGTGTTAACCCTTTACTCGGTTGTATGTAATATGACGTAAATAAACGACTTTATTTGTCTGCAATTGTAGATAAATTTTGTAATTTGTCATCGTCACCACAAACGTCATGTACTGAAGAATCCAACAGCTCCAAAGAGTGTGATCTAAATTTTCGAATAACTACGGCAACGGAAGTGTTACACTTTTTAATAATCCAGTGACGTTACAAGCTGTTGTTGCAGACATCATCAAAAGTTATCAACCGTAGCTCTGAGAACAGTTTTTCGGTTTGTGCCGAAGCAAGGTAAGATATTTCCATTTCAATGTTTTTTAACTCGTAAGCAAAAATAAAAATTTATTCCAAATGTTGGCAAGGGACCGCGGTGGCCGAGGGGTGAGACCTCTCGCCTCCCACCAAGGCGATCCCGGTTCGACTCCCGGCGGGGTCAGTCCCCGGATTTTCTCATGTGGGAATCGTACCGGACGATGCCGCTGGTCGGCGGGTTTTCTCGGGGATCTCCCGTTTCCCCCGCCCCTTCATTCCGGCGCTGCTCCATACTCACATCATATAAGCCCTCACCAGCGTTAAAGATATCAATGTTAAGCGCTGACCAAAACCTCGTCACTCACTCCAAATGTTGGCAGCAACGCGAAACACACTACGGATGTCTCCGGTTAAGGCTAATTACAGGTACAACAGGTCAGAAAGTAACTAGATTGGCCAAGATCAATTTCCACTACTAGTTACGCCAGTGTCTGTAATGGATGAACTTAGATCTTGCGATTATTAAGGGAACTTCGTACTTCAGCAATGTTCGGTTATGCACACGAAGTAATCTACGTAACTACTATCATGAAATAGACTGCTTACCGATATCATTTCTACAAGCGGTGTAAATTGTATCTTGCTGAACTTGTACACAGTAAATTCGATAAACTTCCTTAGCCTTACAAACGAGTCAGATTAAGGGCTTGTTCCCGAGTTTTTTTCAGACTGGTGCCAATAACTCAAATATTTTTTAACCAAAAGTTTTGAAAAAATTTGAGTCAATGTGCAATCACACGATGCACAATACTTTGGACGCGTTTTTTAAAATAATGTACCATTCGCCAGCAAAAAAAAATAATTTCCTTCATTTTTGCTTATTTTCACGACGAAAAACGTGGTACTTTGGGTAATGAAATCTAAAAACCGTTCAGTATAATTCTACAAAAAAATTCAGCTACAAATTATAACATATAAGTGTCAAAACTGTGCAGCGAAATTTTGATATGAGTATTAGGTAGCAATAAAAAACATATTTTCGAAATCACTGCAAAACTCCGTAACAAGGCCTTAAACCCACTAACGTTGACTCGCGCGACTCTACTCTTGCAAGCTCACCAGCGCTGTCTTCGCCGACGTCGCTGCGTCTGGATTGTTCGCCAGGCCCGACGCACAATGGCCGACTCGAGGGACGCCCCGCGGGCCGTCGGATTAGACGACGTCGTCGACGTCCCTCCCCTCACCTCCTCCACCCTCAATAGGCTCCACGGCGTTACGACTTTATGAGAACTCGCGGCTCAATACACCGCCGACCTTCCGTACAGGCTGACGACGGGGCGATCCGGCAACACTGTAAGCTCCGGGGTAATGTCTGTGTATCTTGGACAGCACAATCAATGGCTTCAGCATACTGTGTGTATATAAATTTATATAATTTATGTACATAGGTATATAATTAGAGACACTGGAAAATAGCGAAAATGATTAAAATAGTCTCCAATAAACTGTAGTATATTAACCGTGACACGTGTGAACAGTTTTGGGACAAATCACACACGCTGTGTGTCCAAGCTGTGCAGTTCTAACTGGGCCTGTTGTAGAGAGAAAATATGCTACAAATAAACTATAGCCAATGTTGATACAAAACATCCAGTGTTATATACATCACGTTGGAGCCTAGCAAACAGTCAACTATTCCCGCGATATTGCAGTGTCTCCATATATAATGTATTTATATTTGATTTATGTATATACTTATAAGTTAAAATACACACACACACACACACACACACACACACACATATATATATATATATATATATATATATATATAAGGTGTGCGCAAAAATACCGACGAAAAAATAAAGCAGGAATTATATAAGACACACTGTACGTTACCGTAAAATTAAGGAAGTAATTCGTCTTTGAAAACCAAATTTTAAAACTTTAATTTCCCCACAAACCGAACATTGATCGACGTAAACTGACAATACTCAGGATATTACTCCATGAGAATTAGGTCGACAAACTAATAGTAAACACCACTCCATAACTTCAACCCTTACGAAAATAAAAGGCGTGGCCACCCTTAAATTGCTGACAACTTTTTTAACGTCAGGATAATCTGACATTTAAAATTAATTATTAGGTGATGTGACCTAAATACTAAAAAAGATCCTCTTGTAGAGACTGACGATGGCGCATCACTGAGAAAAAAAAATTTTGTTGGTGCACAACACAATTTTTTTTTAATCAACCAAATCATTTGTTTGTATGGGGGCAAATAAATATTTGTTTGCTCGTACCAAATTATTTTGTTCCTTCGATTTGTTTGAGGCAAATGACTGTATTTTGTTAGCAGTACCTAAGATTTAGCTGGTCATAAAAATAATTCGTTTGACACATCAAATGCACATGAAATATTTAAGGAAATAAAAAAAAATTTATAAACTTAAAAAATTACGCAAATTTTAAAACCTGTATATATATAACGGTTGGGCCAGGATTCGATCCAATAACTTTCAACTCACATCGATTTATTCTAGACCTAACCAACTGAGCTGCGAGTGCTTCTTTGATAATGGGATTGTTATTTGTACAGGAATAGTTAATATTATGTTACGATTGTAGTGATTTATTTTCAAACATGTTTGTTTTCCGTCTGCGAAAAAGTAAACGACATCAACTAATATTATAAAAAATGATCGCCGTCCACTGCAGCATAAAGAACGAGACGTGCAGCTGCGGTGTTTTCCTCAATTTTATAGCATTTTTTTTTTGTGATCAATTGAATTAACCACATTGAAATTGTTATAGCTAACATTAATATCCTTTAACTATGCTGAATAACAGTTTATACGCCCTACTTGTCGCACAAGCTCATATTTTGAAAGTTCAGGCATACAGTGTTCGCCATCTTGTCGCTCACGCAAGCCAGTCTGCCACCTTCCACAAGTCAACCAAATGTATATGTTTCGCCAACAAAATCATTTAGCCAACGAAAAAAAAAAAAAATGTTTGTTCAAAGCACATCACTTGTAACTAACAATTTTATTTTGTTGACAAGGTGTGACGAGTTGTTTGTTTACACAAAATATTTATTTGACGTCCTATAGTAACCAAATATGTGTTTGGCAGAAAGTGCGTTTAAATGAATAATTTGGTCGAGCGAAATAATTACATTTGTTTGGAGGACTTGATGCTTGGTCTTGCCAACAAAATATTGTTTAACTGAAGCAAACATCATCCAAACAAATATATTTAGTATAATGAAACAATTCTTTCTCTCAGTGAGTAACGCATAAAACAACTAAAATAACAAAACCACTTGGCTTCCAGTGTCAGGGCATAGCGGTGACCAAGAAACACAAAGATGGAGCACGACGTATGTTCTAAGGCGATTGGTGTGACCCTTAAGATGAAAGGTAAGGAGTCCATCCACCATATTGATACGCGAAAAAAAAAAAAGTTGGTTACCATAGCAACGTGTAGCTATAATTTGGCTGTGGATTGTTCAACCATAACCCCAACTCTCAATATATCTACAGGAACAGCTGATTGCACTCAGCCATATTGACACGTGAAAAATAATTTGTTGGTTACCATAACATCATGTGTAGTTTGGGATGTCCAACCATAACCTCATTTCTCAATAAACCTATGTCACGGCCGTAGAAGGACAGGTCTGGACATTCGTCTGGAAACTTGACCCCTTGTTCTTTGGCTGCAGTTCACCAAGTTACCGAGAATGTTGTGTTTTATTGGCGCTGCTGTTAGGGCGGTCGGACCCAAACTCCGCCCACTTCCTTCCCACTTAGAAACACTATATCAAAACATATTTTTTTATCAATTTATGAAATACTTCCTTCACTCACAAATTTAAGAAAAGGCCCCAACAATCTTTATTTACTTTATAAATTTAACAATGGAAAAAAGTGGACGGAGTTTCAGTCCGACCGCCCGAATTACAGCGCCAAAAAGTACGACATTCTCGGTAACTTGACGAACTACAGCCAAACAACGAGGGGGTAACGCAAAATACATGGGTAGATAGGCGACTGTCCAGGCCTGTTCTTCTACGACCGTTACCTATGTACAAGAACAGCTGACAGCACTCCGCCATATTGTAACGTAAATAAACAAACACAGCTCTGTCGCTGTTCTGTTAATGCTCCATCTATAGTTTTCTTTCATCTCTGCAGAGACAGGAGAACACAGAAGCAAAACGACAACACTGAAGCTACTTCATTATAACACCAGGATGTTGACTTCGTAGGCTGACACAAGGCACGTTTGCCTTCTACGCAAGTCCACAACGCTGTCGTACGAAGAAGGGCGCGATGGAGTGGTAGTCAGACCACTAGTCCACCACTAGAAGATCTGGATTCGAGTCCTCGTGGAGTCGCTGCCGAGTAGATGACGTGTCAGACGCAGCCATTGGACGGCGAGTTTTCTCAGGGTACTCCCGTTTGCCAACTGGACGCATTCCGTCGCTTCTCTATTGTACATGCCAAGTCAGAAGTCGGTACACAGGTACCCTCGCTATACTCTGTAGCTTATAACATATAATAAACAGTAAAACGGCAAAAAAAAATATTAAGTTACATGAAATACCAGGACATAAAATTGTAACAAGTTAGCGAACCAATTTTTCAAACAAAAGATATGCAGTAACTCTCTTAAGCACGATATGGTGCTTAATTTAAGTTTGAGTTAAACAGAAGCAGGTTTACTTGATCTAAATACGATCCATCCTTTGATATCCACTTTTGTCGCCCAATTAAAATCCATCTTTGCGAAGCGCCGTAAGACAATCTAAATCAGTTTTGGAACTTTAATACGGAAAGTTCGGTAATGGCAAGTAATGCAGTTTCGCGGATAACGCACTGCGGTAACTCGGAAGCTTGAGAAACTTGAAAGTAGTCAGCTTCTTGAATGGTTGTTCTCTGCTTAGTTATATCCTATAATGAGAACGAAACCTCTTTAAAGACGTGTTCTTAACATGTTATATTACGAAGTTATGTGAAGAAAATGCGTGATAAAACACGAGAAACGCGCAAAGTTTGTAAACTCTAAACCCACGTGTAAGTTAATTGCAATTTAATAAACTACTTACATCTGACAGTGTTTTTTGTAATTAATTTTATGCCATTATAAATGGTACAGAAAATGAAATGTTTGCTGAAAATATGATTTATGACACTTAGCATACTTTTTTCCGAAAAGTGATTTCAAAAACCGTGGCACAAACAAATAAAATGGCTCAACAGGGCGTTTGTTTTTAAATCTGTCCTCTGCTGGAATTATATGTATGTTTAGGGATCTCTTACCGCAAGAATAAATTAAAATCACATACAACGTACTAACTTGTACGGCGCCGACCCGCGCGTTGAAGGCTCAGAAGTGACGGAGCTATATGGGCGACCTTGAAACGCGCATCAAATGCCGCATCGCCACAATGAACCAAGCGATGAACTAGCGTGCAAGATACGCGCAGATACGTTTAACTATGAGACTTTGAGCGGTACCATTTAGTTTCATTGGTGGAAAGTCTGTAGAAAAGTTCAGCGGAAGACTCAATATGAGTTTCACGTACAACCAATACATTTTAAAGTATAACAGTCTGAAAATGTCGTTTTTAGACATACTGTAGGGCTTAGAAACAGTATTTTTAAAGATCATGGTGTCTTAACAATGACATTCTGACCGTTTTATCTTCGTACGTAGGAAACATTTTCGCATGTGGAATAGTTTAGAAGAAAACTCTTTACGAACACAATGCAATTCATTCTAGGCGCATGGTAGGCGGAGGTCTTAAAGATGCTACTTATTGTTGGTTTCAAATATTTCGAGGGAGAAGTCTTAAATAGCGAGACAGCATTAGCTATTAGTGTATATAAAATGCAGCATTAGTTATTATTGGTGGCCAAAACTCTACCCCCAATAGGCTGAGCGGCATTTTACGAGTGCAACGTGGGTGTCGCAACCTTGCGCAACACTTGAGCCACATTCACGGCCAAGAAGTGGATAGCAATATCACTACATACTGTCACACACAACTGCACCCAAGGACTTCGTTGAGGAACAATCCCAGAATTCGTCAGGAAAACCGAAATACGGGTGGCCGGATCCGGGAATCGAACCCAGTCGAATGCGAGTCCAAAGTTGTATCGTTGCTCGGTTATCATAAAGCTAAGAGCCCGGGTTCGAATCCCGGGCAGTCCAAGTGCGTTTACTCAACTTGGCATACACAAAAGAATACTTGGACTTGTAGCACAAGAAGGGACTTACTCAGTGGCGTGTTGGCAAATGCCAATCGTACGACACTATACCACTAACATTTTCGTCTCAAAATTAATGCAGCAATCTTACATGCCTGTTGCATGACATGGTTCCTGAACCACAGGTTTAAACGATGTGAGGTGATCTCCTAACCGAAATTGGATAGAAAAAATTATACGAACAATGTCGTACAGTAACTCATTATGGAGATATCCACCCTTAATAAATCAAGGGCACCCTCACAATGATTTCTCAAAAACAGTCCGCAATAAAGTGTTCAGTAAAGGTGATGTGTATTATGCATTTATGCATGAGTATTACTTCTTTAAAAACAATTGAAGTACCCAAGGGTTACACACACAGTAGGTTAAAACATGCCATCCCTTTCTCAATGTAAGGAATGTCAGTACTCCACAATTGTGCAAAAGCTTAACGTCTATGTATAGTAAATTCAGTTGCAAAAATTTTCTTTAATACCCAATAGGATTAATTATTTTCAGTTAAAAGCATTTAAAATGTCTATTTTGAAGGGAATCTTCTCACAGCGTTGGTGGTACCTGTAGTTCAAGAACATTCTGTAGACATAATGTCCAGAAAAGGCTGCGAAATAAGCACACAACACGAATCTTGAGCCAAATTGGAGACGAAAACGTTGCACGATGACATTTTACATGCACAACGTGACTACATAGCACTGTAGTTAGTCCCATCTTGCGCTTCACATATATCTTACTTACCTTAATACTAGTATTCTGACCAGCATAGTATGAGTGCAGGTTCAAATGTCAAATAGTACATAGATGATTCTACGTTTACTTGACGTAAAATAAGCGCAAGAAGGAAAATTCTACGTGCTGTGTCACCACAAGGGCATGGAAAAACTTCTTCCTACAACATTTTGCTGCTAACATTTAGTCTCAAATTCAGAAGAGCACCCGTGTGAAGTATTTATTATGCAGGTGTTTCCGGACACCCTGTATCCAAAGCGGCAAGTACACTCGCCCTGGTTGTGGGTTTCAGGGAGCAGCGCGGAGCGAACACTCGTTGGACCTTCTCCAGCTCCAGCAATCCCCACTCCAGAGCAATGGGTAAAAAGTGGCTCCGAGGAAACATTTCTCTCTTCTGCTGCCGCTGCTGTCCCCGCCTTACACCGCTTCCCTTCTCTCATCCTCTTTCAAAGGGGTGGATGAACGCGGAAGAGCGTGAGGGTTGGAAGAGGGTATGGGGAGCTTTAATATAAATCTAATGCCGGGGAGAAGTTTTCTGGACGGCCTCCAGAATAATTTCCAGAATCTTTTCCATCCTCTCCCGGGGTCTCTCTGCCCCTGGTCTTTACGCCCCCCCCCCCTCCTAGACTTCACCCTCCAGCTTCCCACGGGAGGTAGTATTTCGGGCCGACGTCAGGACCAGCGGCGGCCGAGTACGTGACGGCCTCGTCTAACAGCCCCCAGATATCAATATCAACCCTCCACCAAGGGGTGGGAATCCAGAGTAGCAGGACGTAGAACGAGGTGGGGAGGGAGGGGGAGATCTGCGGGTGCAATTGCCCGGGTAGCGACACCTGCGGCCCACGCCCGCACACGCATCATGCCCTCCAAACTACACCCTCACTCACCCTTTCCCCTTTATTCTCCTCGCCCATGAACCGTTACGAGAACTAACGATCGCCAGCTAACGTCCGTCGTCTACGCAGGGTGTTCCACGGAGAATCGTAGAGTGAATGTAAGTTAGGGCGATAATCGGCTTCTGCGCATGTGGCGAATATACCACGTGATCATAGGCAAAACAGCAGTTCTGCCGGCAACCGTTCAGCATTTAACTTTTTTTCTTTTGAATGTTTAGTGCTTACAAAAAAAGGGGGGCGGTGACCAAGTGGTCAGACCACTCGCCTCCCACCAAGGCGATCCGGGCTAGATCTCTGGCGGGATCCGGTCCATGTGGGTGTCATGCCGGACGAGGCCGCTGGTCGGCGGGTTTTGTCGGAGATCTACCGTTTCCCCTGGTCTTATCATTACGGTGCAGCTCCATACTCACATCATGTCACCGAACACCTGCGCTAAAGAACTAGATGTTAAGCGCTGACCAAAATATCTTCACTTCACTTAATGCTTACAGTTAATACATTACTACCAGAACACGGCAATTGCCCTGCCAGTACGTATATAAATTGAATGTTGGTCGAATTGCAACTCCCCTCCCCTCATCGTACTACATGCCGTAAGGGGAAGTTACGTATAGAAGTTGATCCGCTGCAGCGCCAACTACCAGCGAGTTGGCGAGTAGTGGAGTAAAACGGATAACATAAAAACCTTCTCAATGAAAAAATACATATATGTACCTAGTTTCGTGGTGATCGGTCAAACGGTGTCAAGAGTTCATCGAGCTCATACATATATGCATACTGACATCCAAGTTCATATATAGAAACTAAGGGTCTGCTCAAAATTAGAAAGAAAAAAAAACATAAGCACAGGACATATAACATAGCAGTAGAAACTGTGCACGACCAAACGCCTTGTGCAAAATTAGTTCACAATTGGATTCTTACTATGTTCAGCCAATGGCATTTTTTTTTTTTTTTCAAAAAATCTGAAATATTCCTTGCTGTATTAAAGTCAACCGAAAGCCATTGAAGCATATTTGAAGTAGAATCGTATTTGGAGATAAAAGGAAAAGCAAAGCAAAACATAGTTTTTAACATTAAATTTTTTTTACTATAGCTTTGTTTTGTTCTTGTGTGTTTTTAGAGGTTAAAGCAACATGGCGGACACTTACAAAATCCTTTGCTGCGATTGGTTGCTGTCCTATGCATACGCACAAGAAATGACATATTACCATTTCCTATGCCAGCATTTCTATGCACTCGACCACTTTTTTGGTATTGTGAAACGGTAGGTAATATTACGTAGATGTTAGTTGTTGTGCGAGCGACTTGTATTCTATGTTTACTGTTGTATTATAAATTGTGAACCCACATTAATGCTTACGTGTCAAACACGACAGTCGTATCACATCGAAACTTGTGGGCAGACAACACAAAATATTAAATTCTGCAGTTATTGTTAGGTTTCCAGTAGTAGGCCTACACGTTGCCTACATCACATCTTCAAGACTTTCTCAAATTTTTGGAGTGGCTTTTATGCACAATTTCTTACAAGCTGTACCTATATTTTGCCATAACCCTGGAATAATATTTGCGCTACAATTGAGAAAACGCAGGCATTATCCATATTGTACATGGCAGGGGTCACGTGTTCTCAGGCATAATCAAAACGTGTTTGTATCAGGATTTTGCTACTGCACATCCCTATCGGCACTCTATGTAAACAGGATATCCTTAAACTGTCGCATAATGAGCATACCTAGCGAATCCTGAGCTAAATTGATAACAAAAATGTAAGTGTCAAAATTTTATAGGAATATATTTTACGTGCAAAATGTGGCAACACTGCACGGAGAAAGTCCCTCACGGGCTGCACGTCCAGGTATTATTTTATGTATGTTACGTTAAGTAAACGTACAATAGTTTTTGGAAAGCACGGGACGTGGACCTGTGCCCAGAATGTCAAGGTCAGAACAATGGTAGTAAGGTGTCTGTGGAGAGTAACTACACGTTGCGTTGCCACATTGTGCACTTCAAAAATTCGTCATACAACAATTTGCCACTAATACTTTCATTTCCAATATAGTCCAGGATTCGCGTTGTGTGTTTTTTAAGTGGCAGTTTCAAGACAAGCTGTATATTTTCTCCCTACAGCAGTGGTTCCCAAACTGGGGGTCGCGATAGGCTTCCAAAATAAGTTTAAAAATATATATAAAAATACTCCGAAAAACTGAAAAAGTGTAAAAATGAATATCTAAACAAATAACTGAACTTAAAATGTAAATTAATACTAATTACTGAGACAATAAATATGTGCATAAATATTATTTGTTGAAAAGGAGGAGGTCGCGGTTAAAAACGTAAACAAAAAGGGGTCGCGGTTTAAAGTTATACCCAAGAGGAGGTCGCAAGACCAAAATCTTTGGGAACCACTACTCTACAGGAACACGATTTAGTCGGGCGCACTATGTCCGGTCCCTGGGAAACACGGGTGTAGTGGGTGGCAAACGGGAAAGGGGAAGAAACGTGCGCGCATACACTGTTCTGGTCGTGGAAAAATCCCTTACACCCTTTTAAAAAATGCTGTAATTTTACCAACCACTTATTTGGAAGAAGCCAGTTGCAAAGGTTGTTTTTCAACGAGAAAAAGCCAAGGCCAATTTTCTAACATGTCACCATCAAATCCGTGAAGTTTACATGTGTACATACCAGCACAGAAATATTTATGTAGGCCTATGTATGGCTAAATATGGTGGACAATCAAGGACATTTTCTGTGTCATCATAGTCTTGAAAAAGCTGTGCCAAATATGATACGTTGAACTGCTCCTGGCACGACTTAGTTAACTACATACCAATCACGGACAGTCACTGGCGGAAAAGCATGTTTTTTATTAGATTAGTCAAACGGGGCAGAGAATTAATGTGCATACGACAACCTGTAGCAGGAGTAAACCTTCTTACATGCTGGGCGTACGCTGAAACAAAAAAAAATATGTTTTCTCGCTGTATGTTACCGCCTTTATGTTTGTAAATATGTGGAAATGCAAACGCAATGTTATATATCAGCAAAAAAATCATATGGCTAACAACTTGTCCGGATAGGTCATATAAAATTTTTAAATAAAAATTACGTACGTACAATAACTTAAGTAGATCGAAACTATTCATTCAGGCCTCCGAAAAAAAACTTGCATACAACGAAGGCGCACAAATTACATGTTTATTTCATTCGCCTGTGCGGTTAGGCAACAAGTGCTGCAAGTAGGTATGTGTAGATGTATATTACAGGCGTTGTTTACGTACAGGCATAAAACGTTTTCAACCTAGGAGAACCCTCACTGTAATTACTATGATTATTTGTATAGCAACGACAATGCAGTGTGAAATATAATGTACATGTGACTCCTATTCCCCTACATCTAAATATATATTTTATTTTCGCGAAATGGTGTTCTCCAAGCAAAATATTTATAAACCAGAAATGTAAAACACGACGTGTTTGCTGGGTTTCAACGTAAGTTCACCTTGTCAAAAGATAACTGGCTTTGGCTTGTACGTGGAGCAGTTAACCCATTTGACTGAGCCAATAAGAACTCAGCTATTGTAACATTTGACGCCAATCATTGGTCTGCAGATAGTTACGTTGTGTTAAGACGCATATCACCCAATCATACACGCAGCAAGAAACCACAGTTGGTTGGTATAAAATTTTTCGCGAAATACCATCATCTCTATGTATATAACCTTCGGCCAATATTTTACTGCTGTTACACACGTGATAATCTACGAAAGTCGATATTTTCACACACTATATACATATATGGAATGTATGCCAGCGTAAACCAATTTGAGAAATTCTGTTTATTTAATATGTATTCAGCAGCACGGTTCAAATTGCGAGAAGTAGAGTCACAATATGAATTTATGATTCAGTAAAAAAATAGTGCGAAAAAAAAAAACATTGGCTCCCGCGTGTATACAAAAGGAAATCTGTTTCTGGTGGTTTAACCATGGTCCATGGCATGTTTCTACAGTATACATCCTTGATGCGCAATTGACATGAACTTATATTTTATTAGTACAAATATATATTCTGAACTATATGAACTTAGTGTGAGGCGTTTGGAATATGCCGCGTTTGCATATTTTGCCGCAATAGACCACCAACATGCACCTATTGCAGTTGTAGGCCCGAAAAAAAAAAACGTCAAAAATCAAACGACTGAGTTAACCTGATCACGTGATCAATACTGCTGAGTATATTATACCTAGCATGTTTCAGTAAGCGCCTAGTTACATTCGGAGCAAGTGTGAATGAATTAGTCCGGTCAGATGAGGGTCTGGCATGAAGAGGTTTCTCTCTTAATGAAGAGCAAGGCGACTAATTACCTCACGACAACCATGCTTCCGCAACCTCATCACATATTCTTTCTCTCTTCTTTGTCTCCCTCTCTCTTCCTCCCGTTCTCTTTCTTGCTTTATGGTTTTCCTCCACTCTGTTCCTCTCTTTTTCACTCGATGACCTTGTTTTCACTTCTTTCTTTCTGTTTTCCTAGTGTCTGCATCTCTATCTTTCATACACTTTCTGCTTTCTTTCCTTTACGTCTATTCTTTCATTTATTTTATTTTTGTGTTCCTTATGACTATTCCCATCTTTCTCTGTTTCTTATTACTCTACCTCTCTTTTTCTCTTCTGTGTATATTCATATGGTTTTTTATTCTTTTTTTCAGTTATATATTACTCTCTTTTTACTTTCTCTCTTTACTCTAATTATATTTTTCCTAATTCTTCCAATTTCTTCCCCACCTCATCTTGACTGCACGTATCTTTATTTTTTAATTACCTTAATTCACTATCGCTTTATTTCAGTTTGATGTTTCTCACTTGTCTGTTTTTACCTCGAGCGACCTAGGTTCCATACCCGACCAGGGTGATGTAAACAGCCCTAAGTATCCCCGGGACAAAGCAGCATGCTAGACCCTACCTATTCGGCCATTAATTGCCGAGTTTACGACTTGGCTTTTCAGTCCCTTAAGTTACGCGGTAATTAAGGACAACTATCTATTGAAGTTCGTCCGCTCTGTAGAGAACTGCTAATCTTATAACGCAGTAGATATTGAAACATTAGTTTACTTACAACACAAGTTGGGTTATTAATCATTAGGAAGGTCTCGTTAATACTCCACAGTACGTTGTTCAGACTGCAAGAAAACTGTTACCATTAACACAAAACTCTTTCGAGTTAAGTTATGTTTTTTTTTTGTTTGACATTTTTAGGGTCCTACAAGAACACTAAATTGTTAGACCAGGATAAAATTAAAATGTTTAAGTTGAAAACGTCAAGTCCAAGAATGAAACAATTAAATTAAGGAATCACGTAATTTGCACACAGCTATTAGTCTAAACAGTTTGATAAGATTTGTAAGAAAATAAAAAAAAAAAATTTCAATATTTCATTTACTAAGTCCTCCATCCCGGCCGAACCTGTTCATGATCAGAGCAACATCTTACAACAATACAATCACAACTTTTAAGTCTTATAGTGTGTAGCAAGACAAAATGGCTGCACGACAATCTCATGAGGTAGCCTACTTAAAACAAGTGCTAGAGGCATCCTTATTGTACTCAATTTCTGGGCCTCTAACAAGACAAAGGTCAACGTTTCTGCGAGAATATTGACACAAAAATGAACGCTTAAAAAGAGAATAAACAACTCCAGTAGCTTCATAAATCAACAGTACATTACTGTGACATAAAACTCGGTACATAATAGTTAATGCCAACAAATATTTTGCCCGACTGATGTACTGTTCATGAGCTCTTTATTGTGTCGCATATCTCCGATTTTTTTTGTGGCGCTTAACACTAGAATAAATAACGTATCACAGAAAAATCCCCACTCGGAGATACGCCAACACTGACTGTCAAAAACGCCCTTTTTATTTTGTTAGGGACGGTTATAAAAAAAGTGCTAACAGCGACAACACCTGCTCTTTACACTCTTAAAAGAAGTAATGAAAATTAGTGAATAGTGTTTCTCCACAGTCTTTGATTACATTTAGATTGTTCTAAAATCTTCCAACTAGTTGTGCCAAATGATAAGTGTACAAATGTAACATAAGTAAAATTCATTAAAAACTCAATTCGTCACGGAAAAACTTCTACCAGCGTATTTCGCTCAAGATAATTTCAATTATCTAATGTTGTTGGACAAAAAGAGCAATTTGCTTTATAATTTGAGAACGAAACTGTTTCGCAAGCACGTAAGTTAATTTCAGCTCTTGTGAAATATGATCTAAAGGTCGCCAATTGCAGTCGATTCAACGACCCGCTGCCGGCATCGTCAGGGACCGCAATATACGTCTTTCTTCCCTACGAGCAGCCGGATGCCGCGCAAATGGAGTGATTTCCCCTTATTTGCTGAACGTCAGAGCGACTGTGAAAGATTAGGGGGTGGCCGGAAAGTCCTGCCAGCTGCAAAAGAAGGGGGTTAAGGGGGAGGGTGGTTCTGTGGGGATGAGCAGTTAATCTTGTTGCGGCCACCCCCGCCGGCATACCTTAATTACATCAGATTCTTGGGTCCCGCGACCATTACCAGGGGGTGGAAGAGAGAGACTCTTCCCAAAGAGCTATGTGAGTCACCCAATCACAGCCGACAAATGAGCAAATGCCGGTCAGATTCCCACCCTCCTCGGCGGTATTGCCACGTCAGTGTTTTCCCACTAAAATTGGCAGTATAACGATCAGAATCACGAGTTTGTCATGAAAAGATCTCCGCATCATTTTGTTTCAATGCCTTACGTTCCCAATCTTCTTCATGATTATTGGAAGCGTGTCTTTGTTCAGACACGTCTCTTATTAAAATACGGCATTCAGAATAAGGTAATTGTGACACCATACATTCGTGACTTACCAATAAAACTATAAGACAAGTTAAGAGTTTTAAAAAATTATAATCCCTAACCGTGAAGCAGAGCTGAAGATGTGAACTTAAGGCATTGAAACCAAAATGGTACAAGAATATTTTCGTCACAAATCAGTGGTTCTAAATGGACGGCTTGAAGTACACGCCCCCTGACGTCACCGCAAGGGAAAAGTACTGTGGGAAACAAATCTTGTTTACAAATATGCTGATTTGTTAGTTGGTAATTGCAGAAAGCAAAAATGTTGCGCATTCATATATTTGCACGCAACGGTAAAAAATATTAGTTTCAATTTCATGGTTAAGATACGCAAATACATCAGATTAATGTTTACCTAAAAAACGGCAAATTCCAAACATGTGAAGTCAAACAGCTAAATGAAGGTTATGTTCGGCTGCGATATCCATGGAGATAGGAATTGTTTCCCACACCTGACTGAAGCTCCGCCTCTTTTCAAGTAGTCCATTATGGTCTCCGTAGAGTGAAACATTGTCCCAACAGTGTCACGTTTATTACTTGTAAGATTACGCATGAAATTACCAGTTACTCTTTACATCTGTGATTCCCAACCCGTGCTCCCTGTTCCCAAGTGTTCCGCAGCTCACCAGCAGTATAAAACACATTTATATTGCAACAACTTTTCTGTACGACAAGACGAGTGTTAGTTAAAAAAGTAAAATTCGATTGCACAACGCTGTATTTTATTTTTAAGTTTTTCCTAAAAAAAAAAAACACTTACTTGTTAGACATACAGTGATAGACCAGTAAGTCTAAGCAAGGTCTACGCTAGACAAGTGAATACAAGTAGATTATAAAAAGGGCCGCGAGCTAAAAATGTTGGGAACCGCTGCCTTATATTATTTTTGAAAATCTGTATTTTTATATTCCACAAACTTATGCGACTGACTTTGTACCACACAAGTTTCCACAGTTGTAGTTAATTGACGATAGGTAATTGGGCTAAGCTTCTCGTCTACAGCGAGGTCATTAGAAACGGTACCAATAATACCGTATGACGACGGTACCCAAGGTCAGGAGTAGATTACATTTGTAAGTTCCAGGACACAAGACTTTAAGACTGATTTCTCAAACCCAGGGTAGAAATTTTTCTCCTCCTATATTAATATTGTTATTTATTTAATTTTTTTTAATCAGCATTTTGTTTATGAAATTTAACAATGATCTTATAATGTGTTTGAAATTTCTAGAAAAGGTGGCAGGGGACGTGTTTCACTCCCTCCGAGTAAATATAATAAATAATGTCATAAATATTTTTTTGGGTTAAATAAAGGAATCCAAATGTCTTCAAGCCAATTTCCTAAATTTAAACGAAAAATGGTTCTTAAAAAAAGCTACAAATTATGTATACTGCCAGGGTATCGAACCCCGGAAGCAGACTTACTTACTGGGCGACCGTATGCCTTTGTTTACCCCGAAGGATGGACTGGAACGAGGTCGTACAATGTTAAGGCAAATTCGCCGACCAACGGCATCGTCCGGCATGATTTCCACATGCGAAAATCCGGGAATCAAGCCCGGATCGCTTGGATGTGATGCGAGTGGTGTGCCAATTCAGCCACCGCGTCCGCTACGGGACCAATGTGAGGGAAAGACAGGAAACTTGAGGGATAAAACGGCCATGACACTTTAGTAAGGAACCATCATTGTATTCATCAAGAGAAACCATTAAAACCGAAACCAGGATGACCGGAGCGGGAATCAAGCCCGAATTACCCAAATGCAAGTCCGACGTTTTACAGTTGCGCCTTTTCGTTCGGTGCCGTTTATTGACGAAATAACAAGCTTTACATGGATGGATGAAGTGTAAAGCTTCCGTCGTAAAAAGCTTTCCTAAATAGTAATAGAAAATTTTAACTCATACAGAGCAGGGCACTTACCACGCCTCATCTTGTAAACAAAGCAGCAGTTTAGCGTTGCTACTATAAAAGTCTGAGTTACCAGCGGCATACATTACACTGTTTCCTTGAATGTATATAGGAACGTAACAATTGATGCATAGGAAATTATTTTATAAAACCTACATTTTTAACACTCATATACATCGGTACGATAAATTTAATAATAATTTTTACAGTGCTAAACACTTAAACAGCTTAATCTATTTTGTCCCCAAAAAACGCCAAAGCAAACATTTTGTATGGTACAAATGCATCCCGCTTAATTCAAAGCAAGTGCAGGGTACCGTGTTTTATTCTAATGGGACATGGTAGTGATATATTGGAAACTGTGCTACAATAGAAAAAAGTCCATGGATACTACCTTGCAAAAATTCAGCAGTTCAAAGGTCGGATTTTTTCTATCGTTGGACGAAAAAAAGAATCACTAACTAAGCGAATTTATTACAGGATTTTTTCACCAGAATTTAACGGCAATAGTGTGTGCATCACATGAGACCAGACAGTGAACACAAATAAATAGGCAATCCCTTAAAAAGAGTTTTGCAATGGGTATGAATGATTTGCACGAAATATTTTGGACGTGTCCCAGAAAATCAGTACTGGTATTCTGGTACGACACAGTGCTGCAAGAACCGTTTTATGATAATGTAGGACAGCATAAATTTCTAAGCGCCCCCCCTACTCCCACTTTTTTTTAAAGATGTAGTGACAATGTGCGCCAGTAAGCCCTCATACTTTCCTGACATGTTAGCTGCGTTGTCTTAACTCTGACCTCGGCAATACTGTACATCAACGACGTCTTTCACAATACTAGCTACAATTTCTCTTGGATTCACTTCGGAGGGAATGCAGACTGGAATGAAACGGAAACAATTTCTAAAACTTTAGCATGAAGGTAATATCCAAATACAGATGACAACCGATCTCTTTTACGAAAATTAATGAATAATTCAATTGCAATAAAAGTTCAAGTTGCCCAAAGTATGTTTAACGTCAACTTTACCCTTAAAATATATATTTCAAGCAAAGATCTACGTTTGCAATGAAAAGTACAAAAGCCAGTTAATTTTACATTATTAATCATTATTTACTTAAATATAAAATTGAAGGCACTTTAAAATGCTAGGTCCGGAAAAATTCTCATCTTGTCAGATCGGTTTTACGAGTTTTCTTATAAATCAGGGAATAGAGACATTGTTTCACTTTTTTCACGCTGACAAGGCATAGTTTATTGTTTCATTCACTTTTTGGAATCCATATGACATTGTTTCTGTTAATTTTGTGGCCTCTGTAGTCGCTCCCGCAAATAAAGCAATTTTTTCTTTTCAGCTGTTTCCCGTTGCAAAATATTGAATATATTATGGTTCCAGCAATTACAGAAAATCGATTAAGTTTGTATCCATGCCCTGTCGTGACAAAAATTTTGATACATCGTCTGGAACAGAAGTTATCGAGAAGAAACAGATAAATCCAAGGTGGTAGGGATCAATACCCCTTAATCCACTCCCCCCCCCTTTTTTTTGCCAATATATTTGTCCTGGGTGATACAATGATATGTCCAAAGTATTTAGTTTAATGATATTCGGTAAACCTGTGATAAAGGTAACAGCTTGGTGTTGAGCGCTAGACCGGCCAAGGAGAAGTGGTTGGAGGGGAGAAGGGTGGAGGGGGGGCAGAGAACCCACTCGAACAAGCATGTCGGTAGAAGAACTGCGCTCTACAGGCGCGGTGGTTCGCACGCTAACGAGAACAGACCAGCCATCACGCAGAGTTTTATGTCCCGCGGCCCGCGGCCCGTCTAAACCCGCACCGACGTTTTCTACAAGACTCAATTTTCAAAGATCGCTCTTTCTCTCTCTCTCTCCTCCATTCTCACATCTTCACATCGGCCCCCATGAACGTCCGCCGCTTCGGAAGGAGAGATTGAACACGGCGGAAACACTCTACGAGCGAATAAAAAAAATTATTCGCGGACTTTCTTCCTTGTACGTCTAGAAAAAGCAGCCGCCGGCACACACATTAAGGTTTCGGTACAGGCAACTGTCTCTTTATCTCTCTCTCTCTCTACATATATATATATATATATATATAGAGAGAGAGAGAGAGAGATGAGAGAGAGTGTGTGTTTCTGGACACCTTGCATATCCACACACACACACACACACACACAGGAAAAAATATTATATACACACATATACACTTACACACACGTTTGTTACTAAGGATATATACATTTGATACAATCATATTGTGCATATGAATATGCAAGATATCCAGAAACAAACTCATAATAAACACACCACGCGAAACCTGGGCTAAATTGGAAACGAAAATGTAAGTTCAAAAATGTTGTACGACGACTTTTTATGTGCACAATGTGGCAACACTGCATGGGGAAAAGTCCTCTTGGGCTGCACGTCCAGGTATTATTTTACGTATGTTACGTCAAGTAAACTTAGAATCATGTTTGGACCGCTAGGGACTTCAACCTACACCCATAATATACAGGTCAGAGTAGTAAGATAAATAAGATAAGTAAGATATGTGTGTAATGCAAGAGGGGTATAACTACAGTGCTATGTTCCCACATTGTGAGAGTGAGAGTGAGTCAGAGAGTTTGTCAGTGCTTAACACCGAGGTCTTTAGCGCTGGTGAGGGGTGATACGGGGTGAGTATGGAGCAGTGACGGAATGACAAGGCGGGGTAAAAGGAGATCCTCGAGAAAACCAGCCGACCAACGGCATCGTCCGGCACGATTCCCACATTCGAAAATCCGGGGTGCGACTCCGCCGGGATTCGAATCCGGATCGCCTCGGTGGGAGGTGAGAGGTCTGACCCCTCGGCCACCGCGGCCCTGCACATTGTGAATGGAAAATGCCATAGTACAACATTTATGTCTCAAATTTAGCCCAGGATTAGCGTGGTTCGCATATTTATTATTCGGTCACTTCTGGACACCCGTATAAATGTATGTGTATTACATTAAATATATATTATATATATAATTATAAATCGTGTTAAGATCGTTTTGTTGGTTTACATGAATTCTTCAACAACGTTAATACAAGCACTCACAAATAACACTGTAGTTTTTAGCAGGTGTAAGAACCACATTACGTATAAGCGGACATATTTTCTATACACGTAAAAGGTTACACTTATATAGATAAAACTTGCGCGAATAATTGGGGGAACGTGAGTGTAAAATATAAATCCAGTTTCTGGAAAAAAAAAAAAAAAACATGGCAGAACATTAAAAGATTATACCAATCCCGAAAAGTATTGGTCATTTCTTGCGGGTTGGTAAGTGCAAAATATTAAATGTTATTTTATAAAAAAAATTGTGAAGAATGTAACAACTGAAAACATCAAACTACTAAAGACAGGAAAACTTAAGTAGTTTATTATTAATTTCAAGGACGAAGTGAAATTTGTTTCTAAACTATTATTGTGAAAATGTTCAACATATGCCTATATATGTGGGTGTGCATACATACGTTATATATAAACAGGACATATTTGAAGCTAATTTAAAGTGATTTTTATTTGTTTTAACGTTACGAAAAACAACTGATACGTAACATAATTTTTGTTACCTGATGCTATCTACATATCACAAATGGTTATTTTTGAGAGTTACAAATATACACCTCCGCAGTCGTTTCACATTTCATGCTCCTGCGAACTCAATTTAATGTATCAATGTTGGCGAAATCGTGTGTATTTTGTAGGGTTGCGGCCGGATGAATTTCAACGAGTACAAATTTGCGCGCATTCCCAATTTGTTTCAGTTGTTACAATACACTCTCTTTACGTAGTCTTCTAAAATTACAGTGCACAATTGAATGTAAAAAATACTTTGACAATCCCTTGAAATTAATACACACTCGTGAAAGGTCCTTTAGAAGCCCTAAACAACTGCCGCACGAGCATTGGTGCAACGTGTTAGAAGAAAGTTTATTTTTTTAATATAAGAAATACTACTAAACGTGCCTTCGATAACTTTATCCACGAAAGAAAACACATTTCAAATTATGGCCGTATGGTCAGACCATTCGCCTCCCACCAAGGCAATCCGGATTCGATTCCCGACGGGGTCGATCCCCGGATTTTCGCATGTGGGAATCGTGTTGGACGATGCCGTTGGTCGGTGGGTTTTCTCGGGGATATCCCGTTTCCCATGCCCATTCATTCCGGTGCTGCTCCATACCCAGCTCATGTCAATCCTCACCGGCGCTAAAGACCTCGATGTTAAGCGCTGACCAAAATCTCTCACTCACTCACCCTACGTCGGATAAGCGCCGGAATAAGAAGGGCTGGGGGAAACGAAATATCCCCGAGAAAATCCACCGAACAGCGAATCATCCGGCACGATTTCCACATGCGAAAATCCAGAGCACGACACAGTCGGGGATCGAACACCGATCCCCTTGGAGGGAGGCAATTGTCTTGATCTCTGGTCACGAATATATACGTGAATAGGCTGTTGAGAATCAGTAATGTCAACAGAATAACAGGTTCAATTTTTTATGCTACTGTAGCGATAAAATTTGCAGGCGACTGCTTCACATAAACAGCGGAATGCTGGTTAAATTACGGCGACCCGGCAAATGAAGCGCTGAAGGAGTTACCCGCGGGCGATCCTCGAGCTGCTCGGGAATTGTCCTCGGCTCCTGGGGCCTGCCCGCCCTGTCGAAGCAATAGATTTCTTTCTCCCGCGCAAGTAATTTCGTTACAAGGGCTCGCGGCACGTGGGAACAGGATTGGTGGGAGGAGGGTGGTGTGGGTAGTTTGAGGGTATGGAGGGGGGTGGTCCCCACGGGACGACGCCGCCTCTGGAGTAAGAAATTGCAGCCGTGCAGGAATTCCTCCTTCCTCCATCAGGATCACTCGGAATTAATTCCCTTCGGCTCAATACAACCCCCTTCCACAGCCACCACCCCTCTCCGAATTCTCCACCCCTTCAGCAGCGGAGGCATTCGTTGTCTGCGGGGAGGCGGAACGAACGAAAACCGTAAAGAGTGCGCTGATGTCGTGAGTTGCGGCTTGCTACTCGCCATCGATCGCCCACTGATTGCAAGGCCGGGAAATGTATGCTTTGTCTAAGATGTGTTTCGATTCCAAAGAGAATAAAGTGAGTGAATGGAAAACGTTGATCGGCAATGTAGGTTGTATCAAATCTTACTTCACCAAACCGAAAATTCCTATTTTGAAGCATGGAAGAGAGGCACGAAACATGATAGTGTCCATTGCAGATTTTATGTGATCGTCCAAAGCGGGATTTATATTACTAGACGTTAATATTAGTTTGAAAAAAGCACAGAGTGAATTTAATTTCTACACGAAATACTGTTAGTTGTAGTAATATAAGGAAAGTACAGGTAAGACAGAATAGGCTGAGCAAAATTCTTATGGAAGAGTTTGGCAAAAAAAATTCATACTGCTAGATGCACTAGAGTCGGTAAGGAGGCTATAAAATGAGAGACAGTTGTTATTAGCTAGGTTAGGTAAAGGCAAATAATCATATTTTTTAAATTAAACTGAAAAACCAAGTCATTGCAGCTTTCTAACTTTATTCGCAACAAAAAAAAAAACACATTTCCACAAACACGAAGAAAGCTCGCTAAATTGGGAACGTAGACAGAACACTGATTGGCCCTTTAAACCGATACTATCGCAACTGGCGGCAGAAATTGTTCCCTGCCAAACTAATACGCCTATCGCTGATCTTTATACCTGTAGTATTAACTCTAGTTGTAACTTAGCAGGCGGTTGAGTTAACTCATTGTTACGAGACAGCACACGGCTCGTACATGCAATACCACAGCACCCACCTTCACCGTCTTCCAGCCCTTACCAAGAGTTGCTAATACTGAGACGGCACCGTTATATGCCCTTGGACAACGCGCTACAGAATAGGTACAGAGGCTGGTCCTGGAATGCGGTTCCGCTGATCTGTGAGTGTGAAGAATTATCTGGATAAGGCCGCGGTCAGTATAAATAGTGCAAGCGGTGGTCTACCTGGCAGTCAGCGGCTTGGAGAAAACGATCAGGAGACGATGTGGCAATGGACAGAGGACAAGGAGTGGCACAGAAGCAATGCAGCGGTCATCAGGTTGTTATAAGACGTCACGGGGGAAGGGTGGGTGGATAAGGCAAAATTTCAATTTCACGCGTGCAAACCGTAACCCGAGTAAAATTTTTCAAATGTCTTTTACATCACGAGACTGGCTTCTCGATCTACTTGCTCTTGATTACCCTGTTCGGGAAAAAGACGAAACTGATCTTTTGGCACACAAAAAAATGTACATATGTTGGAAATAAGTAGAGCAATTTCTCGTGAAACAGAACGCCGCGTCATTACACTACCGTTCAGACGGCAGGCGAATGACATCTCTGAATGTGCACTAGTAAAACCTTTGAATATATATTCAAAGGTACAACGGAAGACTTGGGTCTCTCTCTCTACCCAACGTGCAAGGAGAACGGAAACTTGACTGGTTGAGAGTTGAGAAGCTCTCAACCTCCACTTCCTCCCGCAATCATCTTCTGCCACTCACGCCACACACTGGAGAGCAGAGCACGATGGCGGGGCGGTTGGGGAGGGAACTAATCAAAGTCTACATATTGCGCCGTGTGGCCGAACTGCAGGCGCGGTCCGACCCAAGTTCTCCTCGCGGCCGCTTCAAATATTCACGCGCCACCGTCGCCCGCGGTATGTAGGGTAGGGGGCCGCTTCTCCTGTGTTCCTCCGCCGACCTGCAGTATTCATGCGCGCGCCAAGCGGTTGGCTTCTGAAGGCCCGCCGGCGCATTAACCGCTCACGTATGAGCGACAAGACCTTCACACACACATACATACACTCACATACGAGGATATACGCGCACAAGAAATAAACGTCAGCGTGTTCCGTTCCCTGCATGAGCTAGCCAATGATGCGTAATTTCAAATGCGCACTACCATCCATTGATAATTTAGCAACTTTTGTGTCTTGAACGCTTAAAATTTGTTGTGGAATACTTTCCTATGTGAGGTTCGAGATAAAGTGAGCCCTGCTAAAGTTCTATTTTCAGCTAATTCGTATCTTTCCGCGTATAACGGGTAGCAACGTGAAATTTCTAACCTCTCTGGACCGGCACTTAATGTTTGCACGATTAAGATAAATTGTGCAGTCAGTATGAATCTATAGAGTTTTATGTAAAAATTTATTAATTATATAAAATACAAGTATGTTGATTTCAGTTAATTTTCTTACGGAATTGCATTTAAATACGAAAATACACGGAACTACATTTGGTTAATTTAGCTAACAACCATACAAACAGTACGGCAACTGTAGTTGATGTCGAATTATACGCAGTAACGGCTAGTTGTCATCTTTCAGTCATCTTTCAAATGTAAATTTTTGAGCGCTCACTTTATTACGAACTACCTGTACCGACTTTCCACAAAAAAAAAAAAAAACTAAACGAGTCCCACAGTAAATGAGTATCCACAGGGATTTTGAGTTCTTGTTCAGTGCTTGTCTCGTTGCGATGCGGCATTTGATGCACCTTTTCAGGTCACCCTTATAGCTCTGTCGCTTCTGAGTCCGTCACGAGCAGGTATGCGGAGTCCTTAATGTTTGAACTAAACACTGCACAACTGGTTAAAAATATAAAAAAACTGTCTTAATATATGTTGTTAAAAAATTCATATAAAGTATTAAAATACAATCGCGTTAATTTTAAATAATTGGAGAAAGAAAGCGAACTAAGGGGATCCCTACCTGCTCTTCAAATGTGTTATTTAACGCTCGTTATACTACGTAAACTCCCGATTATCCGTGTTAATTGGTGCTGCGCCACGCACGGATAATCGGGGAACACGGATAAACCGAAAATAGCACATCTGTTAATATAAAAATGTAAAAAAAAATAATTATGTATAATTAGCTCGAATACCATAATGCGTAATGGTTTTACATACGAATAACGTATTTCACAACCTTTTCACCAAAATAAATAAACATTTGTCTAGGGTGCACGGTAAAAAACGAGAAAAAATTATGTAGAAATTTCGTTAATCCACTTTTGCGTTATCTCGTTAATCTATTCTTGCGTGCATGAGTTTACACTCTTACGTTCCAAAAACATTTTTATACAACCATTTTTTAGTTTATACAGTGTTCAACATATAGAAAGTCGCACGGATAATCCAAAAACAGGTTAATCGGTGCACGGATAATCGGGAGTTTGCTCTATTTGTATATTTACGATGAGAACACATTCTTCATACTACGTCGCTGTATTTCTAAAACTTCGGCAAGTTTATTAGAAACATCATTTTCGGGCCCCTCGAAATGGCCAACAAAACTGCCGTATACGGAAAAATAACAACCGGTTCCTAAAAACACGAAAATTGAAACGAGCGTTAGATTTTAAATTATTCCGCCCAAAAAAAAATTGTGATCACCGTTTAAAGTCCCATGAAAAAAAAAAAAAGAAAATAATAAAGCACTGCAAGCCTGCTGAATGGCTTGCGTGAATGGGCGATAATGCATTGCACACGCCGTCCAACGGCACCCTTACCACTCCTGCCTCACACACACGCATTCAAACGCAGTCTATCGAACTGAGTGCAGCGTGTTAGAAGTTACGTTTTTCCTCTAAGACCAGTAAACGGACGTCCATAATCCTTACCTACGAAATGGAAACACAATTCGTACTACTTATGAATATAACTTTTAAGACGTCACTCACATTGGAAGCATTATTTTAAAGCCTCCAAACTTGGCTAAAAAAAATCGGCGTTTTTCAAAATATATGTACCAGATTCTTTCGAAATTGAGGTCTACATCTACACTATACTTTGCTACAGTAAAGGTTTTAATAAAATTATAGGATAACAAATTAAATCAGCACAGTAAAAACGGAACGAAGGGATAACAGCGCCCTCGTTCACGACTTTGAGCATAGAGTCGTCAATCGCAGCGTCTCATAAACAGAGATTCAATGACCTGCATGTTAGAATCAAATATCCTATGCATACACAAGCCCTGTCTACTCGTTCAATGTCTGCTGTTCCACTGAGTAGCAGCTAGTGGACAAATGGTCGGAACTTGAGTATGCATAGGATATTTGATTCTAACATGCAGGTCGTTGAATTCGCAAAATTTCACCATCTCTACTCATAAATTTTCGCCCCACACACGTCAACTCACCCTTCCCCAGGCAGCCGTTTAAATGTTAATTTTCCAGGATGTCCTCAGCTACTTGTTGGCAAACCTACACTCCAAATCTGAATTAGTGAATATTCACTTATTCACGCCGATGGATGGAGCAGTTTCAACAAATTTAATCAGTGAGAAACCACTGTGAAATCGGTGACTATTCACTGATTCCGATAAAGAGTGCCAACATTCAACAAGTTAATTAGTGAATGTCCACAGATTTTCCTGTAATTTTTCACTGAATCAATAAGTGAAAAATGTTCTTTGAAAACAACTGGAAAAAACGGTGAATATTCACTGATTCACTTGTGAGATGTTGGCACTCTTAAAGGAAATCAGTGAATATTCACTAATTAAACAGTGACTATTTTCACTGATTAAAATTGTTGAAACTGCTCCATCCGTCAGCGTGAATCAGTGAATATTCACTAATTCAGAATTAGAGTGTACAAACAGCACGCACTCACCCCACCGAGTTGAAAACTCCACTGCACTCTACGTAAAAAAAAAAGCTTCTAAATAAATGAATAGCGAATTTGAACGAACATTTGCTGTGTGATGACTAGAGACCCAAAAAATTCGCGTTTTCTTTCAGACACAAGCTATAATGCCATCAACTGTAAGTTCGTGCTACTTTTACAATTGGCCGTTGACTTATTTATCACCACCTTGAAGTCTATGAGCCAATAATAACAATGGAACAAAATGCGGGCCCATTTCACTGCGTCAGCGAGCAGCCAACAAACAGCTGTTAGTTGCTTGAATACACATGTATTCTTGAAGGCTAGCCTTCAGGTCAGTGAACCCGCGAATTTTTCCGGTCTCTAGTGATGACAAATCCCGATAACATAACACATTGTTCTGGGTTTTGTCCATTTATCGCATACGGTTCCCGATTTTTTCAGAAATCACTGTTTCAAATTTCAATTTTCAAGGACTTATTGCTCCCTTCATATTCCATTTTTGCGATACGTGATCTACGTGTTTTCAACTTCATATTTATAACGTTTCATATGCCAAAGATTGTCGGATTTAGAGACGCCATATATAAGCAATTACAGTCCATAGGAACTGTAAAATTTTTTCTGAAGTTGAACGGAACAGAGTACATTACGCCCTCTTCACGTTGTTTCCCAACATTGGAACAGTCAATACGAAATACGATTTATTCGCACGCCTCCAACTTCTCGATGAGCATGGTTCGAATAACATGGGAGGAGGGAAATGAACAGAGTAGGGGAAGTGAGGGGTGGCTAAATGCTGATACAACAGTGTCTGGCTCAGCTGTTTTCTTCCCCTCACTCCCTGATGAGGCACCGCAGCTCAATGAGAAATATTTCCGGTTAAATGAGGCTCGTAACGGAAGGCGAGGGTAAGACCAGGGGATAAAGAAGGATGCTACAGGAGCATATCAGGCCGCGTACAAGTAATGAGGTATGCATGGAGTGGTGAAGAGGGGGGGGGGTTGTTTGTCATGGGGACGAAACTGTTTATCTTTCTATTGCCCCTTTCAAATGGAAGGAAGTAATTGGTGCACTTAGCTCGAAGTAAGGGTTCCACAGCCAATTAGCTAAAGACGGTAGAATGTCTGGAACGTGGTACGTACTTCGTAATTCGTAAGATTGCTAGTATGGTGATGATGTACGCTACATAATGTATAGCCGGTCGCAGTAAAGTGAACACTTTTACGGTATTCTGCCTGTCTAGCTTACAGCGGAATCGAGGAACTGTGTGAACTAACGACCTAAGTCATAAAATGGTGTTTTGAGACAATCAAGATTAAAGTTTTTGAAGTTCTGCTAAATAAATGTAGTCATTTTTCTATAACTGTCTCTAGCTCCATCTGTGATTGTCTGAGGAAAACCATTTATATGGTACATAGAACAAAGGTTGGCAATACTAAATTTACAATTGGCGGACAAACGACTTACGCTGGCGGAGTTCGTTTAAATAATTATCATTGTAATAATTTTAAACAATAATTTATCAAACGAAAAAGTGTTATACGCATAACGCAAAACCGACTAAAAAATTAAGGCGTTTGAAAGTATTTTTTTAAATTAGCTCGCTATGTTTTCGTGATGTATAAATATTTAAATTATATTTTTGATATCACGTATTAAAAATTAAACAAATGGCCAAATTTCTCACATTTCAATAATTTTTCATACATTTCACGTTTCAGAGTACTTTTTTACGTAAAAAAAAAAGAGTCATTAAAAAAAGATCCATTGAATTCGACCTATTTTTTCTTTGTTTCCGTACCGCTACCATATAACTAATAAACACGTAGTATACATTCAAATTATTTCAAAATGTGAAAATGTCTGATGCCGTATTAAATTATAATTACTAGAAATCTTGTCTGACAGATGAATTGATGCACAAATGTACATATATTGGCCTGTTTGAAATCGACAGTGACGTGCGCGTAAGAGCTGCCCCTCCCCCCTCCCCTTCACCAATTAGCGCATACTCGCAGGACAAACCTAGGCCACTGGCGAGCGTGGTGCGATGTCCGCCTTCAGCCATCCTGATTTCGGTTTTCCGAGGTTTTCCGAAATCGCTCCACGCGAATGCTAGGATGGTTTCTTAAGGATGTTCAAGTGCGATAAAATCACAATTTTATGTTTTTACGAAATATCGTTAGTTTTGTAGACGATACTCGTGAGTGCAGTTTCCTCTTACAAAACAATTTTAGCTCTCATAGTTTTTATCATAACAGTGCGTCAAAATCAAAATTTGCTTCTTACGCTGTCTAGCAAACAGTGAATACCGATCATCCTACTTAAATGAAATAATTCACTGAGAACTTATATCCCATGAGCTATACAATAAAACATTATAAAACCCACAATGCCACATTTTGAATTTAAAAAAAAAATCACAGAAGTACAAAATAATTTACAAAAATGCGACTTTTTTTTAATATAAAAACGTTCGCGGGATGTTTCTTAATGTTTTATTACGTAGCCCATGGCATCTTATTTCACTGTGAATTATTTCACTTACCTAAGTCAACCAGTTTTCACTATTTTCATGGCAGCAAAACACGCAAATTATGGCTTTGACGCACCTTTATGAGAAAACTATATCAACGAAAATTTTTTTGTAAGAGGAAATTTCTCACAAGTATCGCCTACAAAACTAAAACTATTACATATACATACATAACTATGATTTTAACGCACTTGAACACCCTTAAACATGTCCTGGCCGATTCTTCCTCCTTCACTCGTGTACCTTTACCAAGACCGTGTGCTGTCGAGAGAACGTAAATTGACGAAATAAATAAATACACGTTACCTGAATTGTTACGTAGACTGACTTACATTACAAGAATGGTTCTTCAGGAAGGGTATTTTGAAGTCTTGCCTACTTTCTTTCCTTTCAGCCGATTTGTATATTTCCACCACTTTTCAATATTAACATAGCAGAGAAAGTAACATATTCAGTGTACATAAACTTCTTTGCAGGCATACTCAAACGTAAATGTCTGACGCCATAAGAAAATATTATTTTATTAATACTCTTTACAATATGGTTCTAAAACGTCCCCCATGTTACCGTGACCAGCTTGTACCTATTTTCAGCCTGCGTTCAACCTCCTACCAATATTTCTTGTGCTATTGAAATGACTACGCCAAAGGAAGCTTTTGTTTACTTACTTATATTTTTAGCGATACCATCAAGACAATTCGAAACCGTTCCGTAAAAATAGTACTGCACAATTAATCACAAGCGCATTTATAGAAATCCAACATGTCAGTAGTTTACAAGCATATTATTTTTATGACCACACGGCTCTCGCGTCTCCAAGTTGTACGTGAAATACAATTGGCAACACTTTATTAGCAACGTCTTGCTTCCAAACTAATTCTACAACTTTATCCACATTCTGATGGAATAATAACAAAAATGTGTAGTCTAATAAAAGGAAATGTAATTCTTGTACAAAACACCGAAGAAACTCGCAGACTGTTTAGTACCCATTTTACCTAACCGAGTTTATTTTAAATACCGACGCAAAATATTTCCTTAGTCGTTTGGCGTGGAGAAATCCCATTTACGCCACTATGTTGTGTGACTGTATCTGTTTCAGACCGAATGAAAAGAGCGGAAATTAAAACTCCAAACGAAATCCGAACTATAACGCGAGAACAAACTCATCAATTCCAATAAAAAGTACCAGAATTATTTTTTTAAGTGGGTAATGGACTTAATCTATAAACTACACTACATGCCTTAACTAATATACTTACCTCCCTAAAATGTTCGTTTCCTTTGCTAAATGATGAATTATGGTTGCAACTCTTACCTGGAACAAAAGAAAACAAAAACATATGTAAGATATACGTTCTGCAAGCTTTAAAGTACAAACGACAATATATCGAATAGACATACAGTGACAAAATTACTCATTCCTTTCAAAATAGTTTAGAACATTATGAATTTGTAAACAAGTTGTACAAACACATGCTCTGTCAAATTCACTCTTATGATAACAACTGATAAAACAATATCCTACGTTTAACGACCTGTTCTTCGAATGGTTCAGAAGTGAACAATCAGTGTCTGTAAGACGACTCAGTATGTTGTCACATACATAATAAAAAAAAACCGGATAAATTACACTTCAGTTACGAACGTTGCCAAATTATTTACCTATGTTCCCATAATATTTCCTTTGTACTATCTTATATCACACAACTGTACTCCGTGCATACTTTTAAAACTTCGGTAACTCTTGGAAGGGCACTTAATTTTTATTTACTCTACATGGTTTATGCAATGTCGACAATGTTTAGCTCAAAACTGAACCAACAATCCCCATTACACTGCTTGTACCGTAAGTTTTGTCTTGCATTATAGCTGACGTTACGTAAATGTCTTAACAGTGCATGCGAAAATAACTGAGAACATGTACGGAAGTAAAATAAAACAGGATTATATAGAATGTTACAAAATTGCATGTCAATAACTAGAGGGAACATCTTCACTTATAGATAAACAGAAAATATTTCAAAAATGTACCGTTTCTATACTACAGTTCGTAGTAGTTGATGTGCGGTACTGTGCACTGCGCGCGGGTGGGATCGTTTTAGTGTGGAATACTACATCGGTTAATACCTGCCATCCAATTAAGTCCATGATTCATAAGGAGTATAAGTGACACACATAACATATTCGCTTCTCACACTAACAGCATATTTTATGACTGCCGTTTTTCTAAAACACCACCAAATTATGGCCCAAGAAACTGTGTCACACATATCCCTTGGCCACAAAATGATTTCTTTACATTTCAACTACCAAAATATGCACTAAAGTCATGTTTTATGAAAATGTACTTATACCCCTTTGCTTCTAAGCCCCTCCCAATATTTCTAATGCTCTCAGAAAAATTATTTTTTAAATCCTAAAAAAGCAGATATCGAAAAACTGTTGCACAGTTTTGTTTGAAATTGTTCTTAGTATCTAGTGAAAATGTTTATAGGAAACAATTCTATAAATTTACCTACTTAGTTTGTTAATGACAATTTTATTAATGGCATAATTAGTTGAAACCATTGTATATTCTGTCTTGAAAAAAATTATGTAACATAGTATACACTGTTTGTAACAATTTAGTGCAACAAATTTTCGATACATACTATTGTTTAGGACATAAAAAATAATTATCGTAAAATCAGTAGAAATGATGGATCATTGCCTTAAATACGACTCGTCTGGTTATGTCGTTACTAATAACAGCTGCAATGAAATTTCACAGTAACACGATCCAATTCGCACTCTATGCATTATACATTACGTACTGCGAGTTATAGTGCAGAAATGGTGCATTTTCGGACATATGTTCATACAACACTTGTTCTTCTAGACGTGAAGATTATTTCCCCAAATATTGACGTGCAATTTTGCAACATCGTGTACATGCCTGGTACTATCACCAAAATGTTCGCAATGAAATTATTTACAAAATGAACGGGAAAATTAGTTTTATAGTTACGGAACAGTCCCTATATACTTCTTTGAGTACCTCAGCACAGAGGATGGTTGGGACCTCAGAGGAAACATCTGAAGTGTAATAAGGCAAGGATGATATAGACTGTCTTGGATAAAGTGAGCACTGCTTTAAATTTTCCTTTGCATTGCATTCCTCTTTAATATTTTCAATATGAAAACTATCGTGAAACTAAAAACCATAGCAAACGTTTCACCACACTGAAAACTTAAAAACTTCTGGCTCCTATAAAATACACTTTTGTGGTTATTTTTAATGTTGGGGAGTGCCCTGGTTAAAAGTGAACTGTTTATACTGCGGTTATTCGCCACTGTATTTCTCAATATGATGATGATAATAGACAACACACACGCAGTCCTGAACCCAGAGAGGCAACTATAAATATTGACCTCCCCGGCCGGGATTAAAACCCGGGACACTTCGGAAACATTTCCCCCTTTCATGTGACTTATTTGAACAACCCCGAGTAAACTTTCGTAAGATAATTTTATAGAGACAATATTTGAGACCACTTGGACCAACACAAATTCACACCCAGCCAGACCTGGGAATATAACCCAGAACCCCTCGCACCAAGTTGGCCGCTCCGCTCAGCCAGGTGAGCTACGTGTGGAGGGGGGGGGAGGTTGGCCACCACTGAGCCAAGTAGTCGGACAGGCCTATATACAGAAAGTTAAATCTCCTTATTAATAAATATAAAATATTTTTGAATATTTTTCAAATATTTTTATTGCTATCATATATCCTGCGCAGAAACTAATTCATTGTATAAAACTCAACGGTGGGACTCGAATCCAACTATACATAAAACTGTGGCTCAGCACATTAACCACTACACCACTGACGATTTTTAAAAAATGTTACTTCTCAAGCATTTGATACCCTTGCGCCTTCTTATCATAGCGAATCTTTTCGTTCAAATTCTTCCATTGATCTTACTTACGAGGAACCCAGGAATTTGTTGGCATTTTGTATGACCTTCCCTTACACTACATGATCTACGACATTTAATTATCGTGTATGTTAAGATTACCGTGCAGTGCGGGATTTTACATTTCATGTATGGGAAAATACATTTCCTGTACAAATTAGTGAACTTGCCTTTACGTTTCGTAATATACATGTATAGGTTAGCTGCACGTCATGTTCAAGTTGCAGATGGATTGTTTTGGCCAGGGGGTGGGGGAAACAAGAATAATTTTCGATCTCACAGAAGGCCAATATTTCAAGCAAACTGCTCGTACTATGTTCCGGATACCGAAACAACGGATAAGAAATATTCTACCAACGCCACCAGCTTTGTCAAACCAAATTTTATTTTGAGGCACAGCATCCTCTCGTATATATTTTTTTTCCTTCCCCGAGGGAAGAAGGAGCTAACGTAACGTGGAAAGCATTGTGGAGCGAGGCCCTCTTGCGATAGAAAGAAAAAAAACAAGCGACTGCGCATCTGTCTTCAGCATATCCTGTTTTCCTCCCCTAAGTGTGGTGTGTTAAAGCGAGATACGGCTGAAAAAGTGCGGTCTGTGGACTTGCGCGGTGGGAAGCGGCGGTGAGGGGGGAAATTTCTCACCGGAAAATAGGAAAATGTTGGTGTCAGCGGACCGAATGCCAGGCCGAGGGCGAAGAAAGAAACGAAAGAATGAGAGAATTTCCCCGAGGAGAAAACAATCTGCACGACTCTCGAAACCAAAGAAACCGACGCAAAAACTCGACACAGAACTCAGCAGTAACGAAGTTCACGTGCAGTACCGCGTAACGTCACAACAAACATCCAATAACGTAACTGAAGACCAGTTACTAAAACAACAATTTAAAACATTTTCCAACGTCGTCTTCTCTTGCGACTGGCGGGAAAAATCTTCACGCACTTCTTTAAGGATGGGTTTCTATAAACTAGAGAAAAGTTTATATCATCAAAATTTGTCAAACTACCTCATGCTTTAGAAATTGACAAGATTCTTCCAATTTGACGTAGCGGCACAAAGATAAATTTGCTTTAAAAATCTTAATATAGTTTTGGAAGCTTTCCTCGAAACATAAAACTTACTACGAAAACAAGACTCCTTCACAACTCCGTCCGTGAAAAGGAAAGGGCAGTAGGGGATTTATCGCTGCGTGATTGTATTTATAGTTTTTCTAATAAATCAGACAGTTTAGAAATTGTTTTACGTTTTTGCGTGTAGGCATGACAGGTAATCATTTAATTCCATTTTTACTAACTCACTTTTTCGTCTGTTTGTCTGTTCGGTACAAATTTTGCAATCGATATTAAACTATAACTTTCTGAAGAACTAGAAACTTAAATCTTTAAATGTAGCTATAGGGACTGGATGACAATGCAATATTAGCTCGCTTTCTTGTTTGTTTGTATGTTCGTCTAGTCGGTACAAATTTTCGTTGTTTAAAATGTATAGCAAAATTTGACACGCACATGTTATTATATAAATAGTGATGGGAAAAATTCGCGGGTTCAGTGACGTGCAGGCTAGCCTCCACGAACATATGTGTATTCAAACAGACATTATCTGCTCACTGGCTGCTCGATGACGCAGTGATACAGAGTTACGTTTTTGTTACTGGCTCAACGATTTCCAGTAGATGTCAACTAAGTCTAAGGCCAATTGCGTAATTGAAAGAAAGTTACAGTTGTTGGAAATCTATCTTGTGCCTAAAAGAAAACGCGAAATTTTTCAGGTGCCTATAAGAGCGAAGAATAATAGAGTCGGAATCAATATGGTTCCTTCTGGAAGGAACAAGAAGATAAGTGGCGTTTTCAATACGTGCATACATCGTATAAATATTCTTAAAGCTACTATTTAACACAGTGCAAGAGGCGCATAACTAATTTCACCCACCAATATGATCTCCATCAAATAACGGGAAGAAAACCTAGTAATCTTGGCGTGCATGAAAAATCGTCGACAGCCGCGTCTCGCTTAGACACCATATTCGTTTTCTGGAGGAAACTTTCCCCAAGTTCCTTAATTTAAAACTTTGAAGCTGGAGTAATTGGTTTATATAACCCCCGTGATTAAATATTAATCTTACCTAACTGAGGAACTTCGTCCCTGAGAGCATGGAATAACGTCCCACAAGGCGTTAAAGATCTGGAAATGTACTGTACTATTTGGTAAGATTTTCTCACAATCAGTTGTACCACGGAACAGTCCGGTTCAAGTAACCGCTTTCGAAGGTTTTGCACGATTATTAGAACTTTGTAAAACCACGTACAAACTTGCGTATTACTAGGATACAAAAAAAAATGTTGAACGAGAAAGTGAAGAATGAATTGCACACGAGGTAGTAAGCACGAAATTGTTTGATGCGACACTAGTTTGAGAACAAGAAAGTAGGTCAAACAATTCACTCATAAAATGCTCAATCACTAATAAATAGGGACCCTTGTTTTTCGCGAAAAGAATTTTGAATCACAATGTTCCCGTGCCTTACGTGCACATCTGCAGTTCTGCTTCGTGGTCAGCGATTGGACATTTTAACTGTCACGAGCCTTGAGCTTCTACCGGCAAATCACAGACGTGTGGTGTTGCAGGAACATTTTTGTAATTGGCTTAGTCAAATGCGATACGGCTCTTCACACAGACACGCTGCAAATAACCATGAAGCATAATTGCAGATGTGCGCGTAAGGCACTAAAATAAACTGGGTCAAAATTCATTTCGCGAAAAAGCAAGGTCCCTACATCGACATCGCTCTATTTCGTCACTCGTGTGCAGAATTAGTTATTATTATGGGGCTATTAAATGCTTCTTACGATATTAAAATAACAATAAACAAGCAGCATTAATAAAATATTGTTTGTATGCGTTTGACCAGTACAAGAAAGATAATACAGGAATGTCCCTATAATTATGTCACTAGGCAGCAAACAAGTTATTGGTAGGTATCAGTGATTTCCGCGAAAAGAATTTTGGCCCATTTTGTTTCAATTCCTAACGTACACTTCTAGAACTCTGCTTTATGCTCGGTGTTTATATGTCTTATATTTTACGCGATTTACGGCCTACACAACTGAATACTTTGACATTCGACTTAACGTTTCCGTTACTTTATGTATGTCGTCAATACACAATACAACCGTAAAGTTAAAGTAACTACAGTTTAAAAAAACGACTGAAAAACTGTTTTTTGAAACATAAACATTCTTTGTAAATTTGCCATAAAAGCCAGCTATTGACACAACTTAAAGTTCATTTACGAATACTTCTCCAACACTACTTACAAGGTTTTACGAGTATATTTAAAACAAACCTGTTACTTTTTTTACGAATTCCCAACACTGGAGAACAAAACAATACTCGGAAATAAACATTTTTCGTTCTAACATACTTAATTAGCTGATCTTTCGCGAAACGGCCATCTTGACTTCGACTTGATGTTTTCAGTTAATCGGATACGTAGAGTCAAGGCTGCTTAACTTTAGCTTTGGGGACGCCATTGTGTACGACCCCATAAGAAACCATGTATTGAAAGTTATCGTAAAGTCAAGTGTTAAAGCCATGCTCTTTAGTTTCTACGGTTAATATTTTTTTACGCCTAAACGAGAGCAATTATCAAACATCTGACTGAAATTTTTGTTTAATGTGTTTTTTTTCCCATCACAGCTATTTTTTTTAACAATGCATGGATTTGTACGGTTTCGACAAAAAGTCAATTAACCAGAATTTCGTTAATTATATATTTAGCTCAGACCTTATTATATACAGCCTTGAAAAATTAAGCCAACATGGAGAAGACAATTATAACAAAACTGCCGGACAGACTTAGGCGGAAAAAATTACTATCGCTAATAAGTAAAAACTAGAATGCATGGCCTCAAGGCCTCGCTCTTTAGTTTAGCAGTGGTTTCGAAAGTATTTTTTTAAGCGCAAATTAACTCATATATCAAAAATTCATTCTAACAGACTTAACACACGTGTGTGTGTATATATATATATATATATACATACATACATATATATACATATATATATATATATATCATAGTTTATTTCTGATTTTTTCTGTTGCAATACACCAAACGGTTTTTTAGACTTTTGCCCCTGAAATAGCACATATTTTGTTGTCTAAATAAGCCAGAATGAAGCAAAATAATTTTTTGCTAGCAAATGGTACATTATTTTTAAAAAACGCTCAGGCAAAATTGCATATCGTACGACTGTACAAAGTCTCAAATTTTTTCAAAGAATTTGGTTAACAAATAGTTATTTGTAATTGTATGAAATAAATGAAAGATAATGGCCTTAAAGTCAAATGCTAAAGTTTTCGTTTGTGTAAAGGTCATAAGTAGAGGTGATGGTTTATCACGGGAAAATTTAACTGTTTGCTGTGTTTCAACGTACGTTCAGCTTATGAAAAGATTACTGGCTCTCGCTTGTACATATAGCTATAGTCCTATTTGACTAAGCCAATAAGAATCCCGCTATTGTCATATTTGGTGCCTGTTATTGGTCTACAGACAGCTACGTTGCGTCAGACATTTATCACCCAATCATATTTGTAGCAAGAAACCGCAGTGTTTTCAAAGGTATGTTAGTACAAAATGTTCGCGATATACCTAGAGCCAGTGATTTTTGGTGAAAAGAATTCTGCAACAATTTGTTTCAATGTCTTATGTGAACATTTGTATCTCTACTTCATGATCAGTGTTTGGAAGTTTTTAACTCTCGGCGTCTCGAGGTCCTACCCGGACGTGTGATGTCGCGGTAACATTGTTCTGGTTGGTACAGTCAAATGAGCCAGGCCTCTGCCCTATTTTATTCTGCCAATAACCACGAACCAGAGTTGCGGCTGTGCACGTAAGACGTTGAAACAAGTTGTTGCAGAATTCTTTTCACCAAAAATCACTGGCTCTACCATAATCTCTAATCATACTGTTCCACCCAACGAGCTATACAGTAAACATAGAGGGGCGGAAACAGCAATCTCCAAGTCTCTGAGGTGAAGTCCAACTGAACGTGGTATTTTGACCCTAGATAAAATGGCAGACTCTTATATCCGGTCAAAATACGAGAGCGATTATGCTAATTTAAACATTATTACAGTATAATATATTGCAATAATTATTGGAATTTTTTCTGTTTAGCGGGAATATAGGGGAGCTATAAAGTAACGGATTTTATGCGAACATAATGACGGATTTTCAACATAATGTTGGCCACACTGCTGTTCGCCATGTTTTCTGGGGTCAAAACAGCCGTTCAATTGGGCTTCACTTTGGAAGCGTTTCCGTCCCTATATGTTAACTATAATAGCTCGTCGGTTCCACCCACATATCACAGGCGTATGGCAGCTTGTTCTGCTTGGCGCTGTCAAATGAGGGACGCCTTTGCACAACGACATCGCTGCCAATAACCACGAAGCACAGCTGCAGACGTGCACGTGAGATATTAGAAGCTGGTGAAAAATTATTTTCGCGAAAATCTTGGGTACCAGAAGTCGTTCGCGAGGTGTAATGACGGAACCATAATGTCGCGACAAAAGCGACACAGCCGTTGCGACATGGGAAACAAAAGATTTCCGCCAAACAGCGCCGAGATTTGTGTGACGTCAGCTCGACGAAAATGGCGCACGCGACGCGATTTCTGAATAGAAATTCAATCGATTTTATTCGAGTCTGAACATAATTTTGCGGCCCAAATGTTGGTGAAACTGCCAGTGAGTTCGTAGTAAATTGTGTTTATTTATTTTAAGATAGATTGTTGTTGGTTATCACAAGAAAATCATAACCTTTTTAAGTATACGTGTAAACATACCTTTGTTTCAACATTTCAGCACGCCAGTGAGTATTTTAAAATACGTTACAAATAAATGAAAGGAAAAAAAAATGAAACACTGTAAACGTCTGTGGCTGTCGCACTAGAGGTTAGTGTGTAGTGGCAATGAACTATTTACATGTAATATACTTTTTAGTATTTGTCGCGCGACAGCCAAGCTACTGTTCGCAATAACGAGAATTTTGTGTGTCGCATCTGCCGCGCCATTGTGATTCTGGCATAATTTGCTGTGTGCTAGAAAATACACACTTTCTTGTACACGAAAGAGGTCGTTGTTCACTAGACTTACTAGTTCTGACAGACGAAAACACTTTCATGGAGGAATAGCCACACGAAGATCCGCCATTTTATCGTCCTCCTCGTACGCCACTCGATAAATTATCGGCCTCACAAATGCTGCCCGGAGTCGAGACGTGCAAAGTTCGTCCATGAATGCTCTCAGTGTCTGCCGAGTTGTTTACGAGAGTACCGACTCTTGTTCTCGAGAAGTTCGTAGGCTCGTTATGGGAACTATCCTGATTACCAGCCTACGACAACGTGCCATTATAACCCGATTAACTAATTAGAAGATAAACCACTCCCTGTATTCTTTTAGCCTAGCTTTATTAGCAATAATGTCTGCAATGTCTACTAACTTGTTGTACCATGTTATCGGGAAACGATTTAGGTACGAAAGTTAATTATGAGAAATAAAATCCACGCCGGAGTGTGTAGTACGAAATATGTCCTAGTTAACACTCAGGCAAGAGCGGTTTTTGTTCAGTGTCCGAACACCAAGAAGGCCAGTTACCTACTGATATTAATTAGCCTTTGTTTAATTTGCTACTTTAATAAATGCTTTTGCTAGAATATGGTCATTATATTACTCTGTTCGTCTACCAGTTAACTGCACAATTCAAACGCGTGAATATTATTAAATTATCCACTCTAAGTTAGGGCATATATTCATTGACGTTATTGTGAGACTTTTCTATCCTCGGTACGTATGAGTTTTTAGCCATTCGCGTGGATGTCAAAATGATAGCACCTGAATATTGTTATATGTAGTATTTAATTAATTTAATCACAGTTTTAATTATCAGGATAAATAAACATCCTATGTGTACGGTGTGTGTAGACCCAATCTGACATTTTCCGTGCATGAGCATAAATCAGAGAAAACCTTTAGGACAGATGTGTTTAAAGGAACCAATCTTATTAATCAGAAGTTTCTGCATGAAAAAAAACGTTTTACTGTAGTTACTTTATTATCAACTGCGAATATCGACAAGTTTTAGATGATGTTGGCGGTTATGTTTGAAGTGATCTGAACTATTCTTGCAGTGCGCTTGTACTAAAGTCTGAATCGTTTCTGTGGACGTACTTCACTACGAGTGAATCTCGCCGAAACGCAGAAACCCATTATAAAATATAATAAAAAAAGTAGCTAGAATTTGCTGTAGCCAACGAACGAACGTGCAACATGCATTCAATTAAAAAAAGAATTATCTGGATACGACTGTACAGTCATTTGGGGCGACGTCAGTCAGGCAACTTTGTACCAACCGCCCAATATTATTTCAAATGATGGTTAGAAAAATTACCTAGGTATCACAGTGTTTCAAATTTACAAATGACTTGAATGCTACGTACGTGTAACATTTGGGGGTCATAAATCTATTTTATTGAAGAAAACGTCTAACATACTACGGTTTTCCTTTTCCGGAATGACATTTTGTTCTCTTTTTGTTCCACTTTTTGTCGCCCAGAAGAGCGGTAGTGACAAGGACGCTACAGGCACGCACAAAATAACACATCAACACCTGTACACAAGTCAATAAACTAGCGTGCCGTTTATCCGCCGTGGGATCTCCTCTTGCTACTTCCAGAGGCAGCGTATCACAGCATGACGTAATAATGAAGATTAATGAATGCTACGTGTGGGTCCGGTGGCTATACAACTTGCGACGTATATTTAGCCACTTACAAATGACAAGGCCCGTTTTGACTGTTTTCACCGTCATGAATGAAACATTAAGAGCACACGAATAGGTAATTTATGAAAGCCCACTTGTACATAAATTTAAAGTTCTCATGGGGCGCAAAAAAAAAAAAATTACAACACGTATTACAAACTTTTTTTGGTTAGAAACAGTCTAGAAATATAATATTGGCTGAAAAGGAAATAATGTTATGGAGCTATAATATTTATGGCTCTACAGAATGAACATGTCCAATATCTCAAATGACTTGCATTGTAACAGAGAGATGTGAAAGAAACAAAACTAATTTTGTTAAGATAACTTCAATAAATGAACACATTATTTGCAGTTTTTCAACCTGCTTTCTAAGAAATGGACATGTGGGCTTTACCAAATAAGCAATTACTTTATACTCACGTTTTATACACAGAGAGAAGCAGATGTGTGACGTTTGTATGTGTATTCGGTGTAATTGATAACTGGGAGATGTTTCAAGCCAATTTGGGGGGGAGGGGTGGGCATGTAAGGTTTTTAAAATATACGATTCACATAGAGATGGAACCCACCAGTCCGACGCAAAAACATTCTTCGGTGCTAATCGTATACAGAAGAAACTTTAATATTTATATGGTTTTTAAATGGCAGATATACCACCGTGGTTCCTCACACTGTTGCTGCGTCGTCGGGTAAGTCGTAGTTAATCCATTCCATGCACATATAGTATTTCATGCGCACGGAGTGATATTATACTACAGAGGATTAAAAAAACGCAACTGAACGATTAACTAACGTAACCTGAACTAAAACACAGCAATTTAGCGTAGGACCTACTTCCTGGCGCAACTACACTGTTAACTAACCAGCCAACCAATGAGCGAGAGCACACCTGTAACAGTGTTTATTTCTGCTGCAATCTTGGACTGGATACAGTATAAGGCTAGTGTCGAGACCTGCAATTACAAGACCGTATCTATGACCTATCATTTGATATAAATGTGTGTTGTACCCGCCTACACCTTTATAATATTCTGAACCAAGATTATCACGCTTAAAAAGGACGGCAAAAACACTATCTTCGCAATTTTCAGCTGCTGTGTAGACTAGTAGAGTGAGTGAGAGATTTTGGTCAGCGCTTAACATCGAGCTCTTCAGCTCTGGTGAGGAGTGATATGAGTTGAGTATCAAGCTGCGCCGGTATAATGGGGCGGGGGAAACGGGAGATCCCCGAGAAAACCTACCCCATCAGCGGCATCGTCTGGCACGATTGCCACATACGAAAATTCGGGGACCGACCTCGCCGGGAATCGAACCCGGATCGCCTTGGTGGGAGGTGAGAGGTCTGATCTCTCGGCCACCGCGGCCCACCAGATTAGTAGAGGGCGTGAAATAAGTATTCACACGTAAAACGATGTTTGAATGTTATTCCTCATCAGTAGGGCCCGGTAGTTTTCGCGAAAAGATTTTTGCATCACTTTGTTTCACTGCCTTACGAGCGCACCTGCATCTCTGCTTTGTGATCAGTGATTGGATACCTTAACATTCAACGCCTGGAGGTTAAACCCGCAAATCACAGACGTGTTGTGTCACAGTTATCCGTGTACTGATTGGCACAGTCAAATGATTAACGACTCTGCACAAAAACACTCTGTCAATAGCCATGAAGTTGAGGTGCAGGTGTGCACGTAAGACACTGAAACAAAGTGGGGAAAAAATCTTTTCGCGAAAACTACCGGGCTCTACTCATCAGACATCACTCACGAATGTTGAGCAGTTTTCGAATAACCTTGTGACGGCAGAAGCTCTTCACACCGCTCGGGGGCCTGAAAAACCGGGCACCTTAAGGCGGCGCTTGATATAAATATTTTATTGTTTTAAAAATGTTTATATTTGGGCGAGAAATGCTTTGATTTATAGACCTACATCGTGACTATTACTGTAGTCAAAAAATGTTTTGCTTCCATAGTTTTTTTCCAATGACACGTCAAAGGCTAAACTTGCATAAGACCGTTAAACTCTTTAAAGGAAAACCAACTGACTTTGCCGAACTGAAAAAAAAAAAATGCGCACTGAATAACGATGTTGTATGTTACAAGTTTTTCCATGTAAAAACAGTAAGTAATAAAATAAAATAAGCTACTTTGGTATTAAAAAAAATTCTAAAATTCAAATTTTAAATTTTAAAAATTGAATATTTTAAAATTAAAATTTTTTTGGTTTTATGTACGAGACCCTGTAGCACAACATCTTTTTTTTTTTTTTTTTTTTTTTTTTTTTTTTTTTTTTTTTTTTTTTTTTTTTTTTTTTT
>PNEQ01037496.1:0-21101 GCA_003012365.1 Medauroidea extradentata
AACTCCACACGTCGCTCTTGCGATTCATTTCTGCAATGTTTATTAAAGCACCACCATTACTTGCAAATATCTATAAGCTATATAAAACGCTCTTTCGCTGATTTGTGAGTGCAATTGACTAGAAAGCAACGGTGAAAACGGTAACAGACTTTACAGACGTACGCACATGTAGTAATAAACAAAGGAATCGATCGACGTTTGACGCATGGACCGTCGACCTATCGACGCGTTATCGAAGTTTCTTCGAAACAATCGATCGGATCTTCACTCTCGATTGCGAGTTACGATATGACAAGGGACAACAACGGGACGGGACGGCGCAATTGAGACTATTAACGAGTTTATTTCTTTGTTGGTTTAGTTCACAACTGTTTTATTTACGTAAAAGTTTAGAAATAAGCCACTATCGAATTTACGAAGGTAGTGATTTTATGAATGCGATGAGAGGAACCGTGAGTATTCGTAAAATTGGGGGTCTAGTGTATATTTTAATAGCCATTCCAAAAGAAATCTAATATCTTGATAATAGTGAAATTTCAAATATCCTAGCATAAATAAGACATCAGTTTAGCTTGTAGAAAATAGTTTGATACATCTAAAGTTTTATGAAAATTTCGGCATCATACCAGTCCTCACTTACGCCCGTAAGTGGTGATGGCGTTTTACTAGGATCAGCAATTTCTTTCTTGATCACTAAAATAATTTATTAGATGTCTCGTGGACTCTTCTAAATATGCCCACGGCCATCCCAGCCTTGACTTGCGTTTTGGCTTCCGAAAACTAATGAAAATCATTAGAATGGCGCTAGCTTTAGCAAAGCTAGCAATGTGTAGAGAAAATCACATCATTCCGGCATCAAAGCTGGCCAAAAACTCCCCTAACCTCGGACCCCTCGCTCTAGACTAAACACAGCCCCTCCAGCACACCTATTGAGGTTTACTGGGGTTCGAGATTAGAATTTTGGATAGTAGTCCTCGCCTTAAATAAAAAGTATGAATAAATAAAGTAACTAAGTTTACTACGTAGGAGCATCCATTAATTAACTTAGCTATTCAAACAGAATTTAAAGTTTCATTAAATATCATTGACAAATACAAATAATCTTAGACATAAAGTGTTAAAGAAAATAATTTAATACAAAAATATCATAATTAGCTTACTTAAACTAATATTTATATAGCCAAATGTTATACTAGAAAGGTAAAAAAGTGGATCAAGTGGAGAAGTTTGTTACAGCAAGAAATTTGCAGAACAACTGAGGAAAGCCGAGCGTGTCACAAGACAATTTTTATTGAACCAGGATAAATTGAGGAAATGAAAAAATACAGTGTTTAGTAGTATTACTTTTGTATTGAAGATTCAACATTGCAGTAAGATGGTAGACCCGCAGGTGTCTTATTGAATTTTCTAAACCTATTCAGATGATTATGTCGCTTAATTTTTTTTTTTAATGGTTCATTCATTTGCGCAGAATTTTTCATGTAATACATATTGTTTCTGTTCAATTTTCTGTGTATCGTAATTTCAGAGAAAAACTTGACTGCGCATGATGTATGCATTTTTAAAAATATTATTGTCATTACTGATGGGTGTGATTAGAGGTTGGCAGCTCTACTGTAAGTACAGTGTTGGATCCAATGAGCTATATAGTAAACATAGAGGGGCAGAAGTGCTTTCGGGCTGAAGGCCAATATAACTTGTGTCTGCCATGTTTTCCATTGTCAAAACAAAGGGGCGTAGCACGGTGTAGGTTAAGAATAATTATGTTTATGTACTCAATAATATTTGGAAAATAAAGCTTACAATGCATTGTATATGTTTATGTGGCATGGGAAGCATATACAGTGAAATCTCAGTATAAAGTACTTCAGTTTAAAGTACTTTTCATTATTAAGTACATTTGCTGGAACCTCTACAGAAAGTTTTCCATTAGATAAATGTTCAGTTTAAAGTATTTTCAGTAATAAGTGTAAAATTTCAAGTTCCCTTCATGTACTTTGTAGTGAGATTTCACTGTAAATATAGTATTTGCCGGCATATAAGACAACTATGTTTACATATTTTTGGCCTTCAAAAATTGCTACTCATCTTTTATGAAGTCGCAAAAATTTTTGGTAACCTAAAAATCATTTGAAAACTAAGCTGTAAGCTGTGGAGTTGTATGATGTTTCAAGGAATTGCGTTTTTCGTTACAAGTGAAAATGAGTACGAAATTTTGATGAGCATCATTAATAATAAAGGACACTTCCTCGCAGCGAAGCGGCGATCAATGCAGCTGGAGCGCATGCCGAGATACTTTGTCTCGCTAGCCTACAACTCTCGGGCGGAGAAAACGAGGATCTAGGTCCGCATGCTTACATCCTTTGTCTCGCAAGCACAAAACTCTGGCGGAAAAAACGAAGATCTAGGTACCGTACCACACATTCATATGTCTACCGTCTAGTGCTAGGCTGGCAGACAACAGCGCACAGGAATACAATAACTTTGCAAGCAGCTGTTGTAGCCCGGCGTTGCCATGTAGTGCGCAGCATGCGTCAGTCCGGCGTTGCCAAGTCCCGCACACCTGCTGGCAACTGATGATATCACCGATGACGCCGTGCATTTCCTTGGCTTTTGCGTGCGCGGAGAGCAGTAGTAGCCAATGTTATTCGTTTATGTGTCTACTGTGATGTTTATACGATGGTAATAAATGCATTGAAAATATTTAAACTACATTTTTAATGTTTCTGACAAAAGAAAAAAATATTTTTCTGACTGGAATTTCAAAATTAGTAATTTACTTTTTTTTTTTTTCCCGAGATTTTTGCCTTCAAAACCGTGTCTCGTCTTATATGCGGGGTCCTCTCTGGAGTCAGCTGTGGTGTCTGCTGTTGCTCTGCCAACTCCCTGGGTGGCATGGTTCCCCTATTCATATTCTCTGTAGCCAACTTCCATTTTGAATCTTCTCCACACTCCTATTGCTGGGAGTTAATTCTCTGATAGCTGTGACATCTTCAGTTGTTCCACATGTACCACCCTCATTTTTTTTTTTTTTTTTTTTTTTTTGCTACTGTTCCAATGTACTAAATATAAAAAACCAATTAAATAAGTAGATAGAAGGTTAAGGTACTGGTACCTCCTGATAGTCACACACATGTAAAGACAAACACTTTGTTGTGTGGTTGCGCAACATTTTGTTGGCTAGGCCAGCTTCATCAGACAGTGAGTTCAGGCACACTGAGTAATGGTGGCTGTGGAAGTGTGGTTGGTTGCCCTAGTGGTCAGAGAGCACTAGGGAGACAGAGGAGGTACTACTTTATACCCCCCCCCCCAAATTAGTCCAATCCTGACAGTGAACCCACTTCCGGCCGCTGACTAAGGCGGTGAGCAACATCGGTGGAAATGAATCATGGCGTGACATCATAGGTAGCACTGGTGATGCAGACTCCATCGTTTCTTCTGCCTCTCTGGTTAGAAGGGAGGGCATTCCTTCCCCCCGCCCCCCATCAATGTGAAGTCTTCTGGAGTGAATGCCTGGCTGGTGTAGTCGTCTTTGACATTTGGGTTTGAGGGAGTCTTCTACTGTCGTGACTGTCGGGGAAGGTGAGGGAGGAGCGTGAGGCCTGCCTCCACCACCTCTGGTACAGCGTGGACAGTTCAGGCACCTCCTCGACCATCACCATGAACACAGCATCTTGCAGTGACATTAAATGTCTGGTCCTATCACCATCATCCAGTCAGGATGAAGGAGTGGAAGGTGGGTTGTTCATATCGGTGTTGAAGGGCTAAGTTTCTCCACTGTTCTAGGTATAATGGCATTGAATGTAGCTCCTGCCTGCTACTTCTTGTTCTTCCTGTTTGCTCACTATAAGTTCTTGCTCCGTCGCTTCCGGTGTTGGTCACTATAAGGTCTGTTTATTTTGTAGCGTGGTCTTCCACGTCCTTTCACAAGCGCATATGTTGATTTTGCACAAATTGTCCCCTTGTACTTTGCTTTTCATCCCTGTACTGTCTTGTACCAGGTAACATGTCAACCCTACCCTCCTTGTTATCATTGCCGGGCTTGTCCAGTGTGTGCCCCTAACTACAGTGAGTTTTTCGCACGTACACTTCATCTCCTCTGTTCAAATGCAGTGGCGGTAGTGTCGTCTGCATAATAATGTTGTAACGCTGTAGGTCTAAGGTGCATCAGCCTATTTAAAGGATATTTTTAAAATGTAATTTTTATGTAATTTTATTCCAAAGGTGACAGTGTATTGGGAAAAGCAATCTCATATTTTTTAAAATAAAATTTATATAATGTTAAAGTTCAATTAAGGAACTGTGAATATAATTTTAGTCACATGGCTGAAGGACGATGGCAGCATAGCTTTGTTTGATCAAGGGTACCCAGGCTATACCATATTTGTTCGGGGGTAGAGGGATAAATTCCTTTGCATATATATTTTTTTCTTGTTTGATCTCTGCTATATTAGGAAGTATTTCGGAGTCTGGTAAACCATTAGCTGAAACTGTAGTTGTTAGTGAATGGTGGGGGATCTGTAAGATGGACTTGTACGCCTTATTAGGTAACAAGCGAGAGCAAAGTTTGTGATTGGCTAGCTGAGAAATGTGAAGTAGTGGTCGCAGGGTTAGGTGGAAAGACCATCGCCAAGCTGGAGAAAACTTTGTGCTGTGGCCGTTGTGATGGTAACCGGCTGTATGGAAGTATGCCATGCGGTACTAGCCCCACACATACCAATACATACCACGGCCCAATTGCAGGACGTAACTGTGGATAACAAAGCAATAAAATGGACAAATGTCCTCTCAGTCAGTAGAACGAGCACTCTTATATCTCATTTGGGCTGGGGTGGATTCGTGCAGTGAATGGAAACAAAAGAATGACTGGTCACTAGCATCAAAGATTCACACACACATTAAAGTAAGTTTTGAGCGAAAGAAATAAAACTAACAGCGTAAATCTCGACGCCGTTTACTTCCACTAGGAAAACAAGCACCACGTGCTCATGGTAACACAGTTCAGAATAATAAAAAAAATAACAATGGGCTTGACCAACAGCAACGAGAGCAAATAAAGTAAAAAAGATAAAACAGTTCAAACGTAGAGTATTTCGGCCGCTACTCTGAGATAATTACACAAATCAAAATGACTGCAACTCCTCCCTGCCTAACCATGAGACGGTCCGGACCCCGCCGAGACACGTCCGCCCTCTACCGCTACTCACATGCTAAGGAAGACCTTGTGGCCCAGCATCATGGCTGCAGAGGTGCCAACTACTACGGATTATCCGTAGTTTATACGAATTACGATGGTTTACTGCGGAAGTATGGATTCTGCTGATAAACTACGGATTTATTAGCTTCCGCCCGACTGTAAATGAAGGCATGTTCCATTGTGTATGCATATATTTCGGTTCGTAGCTGTGTGGATCGTATGATGCACTATTTCTTTCCCCACGCTCCGGCACACAAACCTTGTTTTGTTTCTCGCGTTTTTAGTTTGCCGAAACCATATTTTGGTAATGGTAGTGTATTTACAAATTAGTGTGTTTACACTTTGTGCGGCACGCGTCGGAATGTTCTCGTATGTCGTATGTATCTTATACAATTGATTGTTCATATTGCCGCAGTCTTCCGACTTATCGATTAGTTGTTGATGTTGACTCATGCAGTCGAATTGAGTCGTGCGTGGTTGCTTCTTCCGTTGATCGGCCATATTGGAAACTTATCCATGCTGTCGTAGTTTAACGAAATGTTGATTTGACTGTTTTAATTCGAGTATGAGTTTGAAGCCTAAGAGTATTGATAAATATTGTTCAGAATATTCACAGTTGTAGACTGGTTTAAGTGCTTCAAGAGTATCTCAACAACACGTGTTTTTGTGAATTGTGATTTCAGTGTAAACACTATGGCAAAGACGCCACCGTCAATACATAGTTGCGTTAAAAAAAACCTTAAGCCTTTTCGAAGTAAGAAATTTCGAGGAAAAAATATATTATAATTAAGTGATGCTGTAGATCCAACAACAAATGCCGAAGTTACCGACGAAAAGGTAATGTGATTGTGTATAGGCCTACACATTTAAAGGCCGTGCTAGGATCGCCGTAAGAAATAACAGTAAAATTTGAATTTTGTACACACATTTTTAGTGGCACATGCTTTAACACACCGTACCGCTGCTTAGCAGTTTTAAGAGGGATGGAAACCTGTGAATTTCTTACGGGGCGGTTGTGGTTATTTCTATACGACTTTTATGGTCAATGTAGCATGTGCTTAAGTTAATACGTTCACTACAGAAAAATACTGAAAAATACGAATTTTTCGCAAAATTACTACTGAAAGCTTTGGTAAAAGGTTGGCACCTTTGTGGCTGCTGCCTCCGGTCGGAAAATGCCCAGAATGACCAATCATACATACCTGAGGCATACTATGCATTCCTACTCGAGTATCCAGCTTATTTTTAGAACAGATATATCCTTTCAAAATAACGTTTATATTATTTAAATAAAATAACAAACAAGCTTACACACAGTGTTACCATAAAATTCACAAATTAACCATCTCTGGCACGTAAATGCCTTCACCCGTTGGCGCTACTTCAGTTGGTACACAGTAGTGACGTCAGTCGTGCGCCAAGTGTTTCAACTATATAAAATTTTAACTCACAAACATGTATGGTAGTGCAATATTTTCCTATGGCTCTGGATACTCTTACTACTCAACAGCACTCTTTCTTAGTCATATTAAAATAACTTTAAGCGGTTTGGCCCTTTGTGATATTGGAATATACAGAGATGAATAAATACAATTTAGTGATGAAATGTCTCTTGAAGATGTCCAGACTACTGGCTTCTCTGCCCACATTGCCTGTACTTAAAACCACACTTTATTGCTTCATTTATGATGTTGAATCACACCACTTAATTGTTGCGTCGCACCATATGACACTTAACATTCATTTTTATCAAGGGAGGCCGGGTACAGAAATAATAATACCAGGTGACTTCGAAGAGAAATAAAATCCAATTATACCAGTTACCTCATGTTGCAAACCAAAGTACCTAAAAAAACTCAGTCACGCATCCAGGGTTCCGAGGCCTATATTAACGCAATGGGTTTTAGATCAACAAAAAACCAAAATACTAATTTTAACAACGGTTAATGTTAATAATTACAGCCAAAAATCCAACAATGCTGTGAAGAGGAGGAAATAAAAATAATATAAATTCGGAATAGGTTGGGGTGGAATGGCAAAGTACCTCACACTGTGTGCGTGTGCATATGCGATCGCGCGATCGGGCTGCGGCCCATTTCCTCAGCAATACACTCGTGAACTGGAGGAATAATATATTTTTTTTGATGATGAAATACCAGAAATAAATAATCAAACAGATATCTTATCTTTCATTTCAAGGTAATGTAAATAGTCCCGTGCATCCATTGGTTGATAAATGCCTACCAGCTAGTTGTGGCCTATCAATCAGTAGAAGAATATGTGCCGGAATTCCTCAGCACAATGTACACAAGAAAGGGATTAACTGGATTGAATCCCGAGCTAACTACAGGGTCTCTGAAATAAGTATCAACGGACTGTATAACAAACATACGTGATTATTAAAAAACGCATTACAAACAGTGCTGGCACATACAAGCTTTACAGCCGTGAACATGGTACAGGTAGCAAGCAAAATTTAATACAGTGAACCCTCGATAACTCGGACCTCGATGTCCCGGACTTCGGATAACTCGGACAGAATTTTTAAAAAAATTTAATAATTTTTAATTAATTATTTTTTGGTTAAAAGACAAAAATACGTTTCTGCTGGATTAAAATTCATCCCATTATATTTTAGAACAGTATTAAACTTTACAACGAAGTCGTCGATCGCTACTTAGCCTTTAATAACCCCACAGTAAATATCTGGCAAGTTCCGTGTGGTGGAGTGTTGCTAGCGAGGTGCGCGACGCGTGAGTAAAGATGCAACGCAGCAGGCCGACCTCTCACTTCTTTATCTTTCCTCCCACTTCGCCCAGCGAGCCAGGCACGCACGTCTGTTATAAATAAACATTTCAATGTGGTGCTTGTGAAATGACGGTAACTACGGCCTACGGGTTATAATGACACATAAATGGAAAATTATTTTGTTCTGGTATGTACAATGAATTCAGGGTTGCAAAACAAATTGTCCCGGACATTAAGTAGAAAAATTATAAATCATTGCTTTGCATTGCATTGTAGAAAAATTGGTGAGAAGGTTTTACGCCCCTTTAACAATGATGTTTTCAAGAGCCGATGGGGGTGGTGAAAGAACAACACAATATCCATGCCCAAGCCGGACACAATGAGTCACGCTCGCTGGTTGATGATGCTCTGTTGATAACTTAACGGCATCTGGAGAGTTGTAACGTTTTAAGCGTGAATTTGATTTGTTTATAAACTACTTCACGGGAAATAATAGCATACATATAATGGACCGTAAAATGTAAACGTCTTATGCGTTATAATTTTAAACGATTTTCAATGAGTGACGCACGTGAATGGATTAACAAGATTTTGTGGCCTTAATTTTTCCATTTTACTATACAGCGACAAAATCTTTTTCTTGATTTTAGAAGAAATGTTCACGTTATGAACGAGTAAATATAGAAAAAAATGTACATTTGTTATATTCTACACCAAAAATAAAAATTTAGAAGGTAATTTTTTGAAAACCCTTTATAATGGCCGCACCTCATTTTTTGGGCCTAAAATTTGGTCAAAAATTAGCGGCGATTACGGGAGTAAATAAGGTAACACTGTAGAACATGATTAAAATTTTATTGCTTTATAATATGACAATTTGTGTAAGAATACAGCTGTAAATTATGTTATGATGCAATTTACATATATAAAATTAAGTTTTAAAATTAGTAGTGTTGAAATATGTTCACATAATGTACAGTGACCCAGAAGGATTGTTAATTACAGTACCGTTTTTATTCATGTATAAGAAGAAAATAATTTTTATACCTTTGTAACTTTGAAGGAGGGTAGAGCAACTATCAGGCTAGCAGTTGGCTGCTGCCCCTACGCTGTGACATACGGACGTAAGGTATTTTTCATTGTAAACACCTTTTGTGAAATGCGTGTGGTCACGTGCGGCGTTTGTATTGCACGAGACTGTACTGGTTGACCTTGACTACTTCCGCTCGCAACCTCCCTAGCTTATCTCCAATGATAATTTCTTATCTCTCTCACAGTGCACGCACATTGGTTGTCGCCAGCCAAACGAAAATTTTTATGTGATAGAAGGGTGCCTGGTGCCAGCTTCTAGCACAGAGATAAAAAAAAGGATCAGCCAGAAGTAGCAGCATAATAAATAAATAAAGATCTGAATGCCCACATTGTTTGACATTCTTTTATAGTCCTCCACGTTACGTTAATTTTCCCACTGCATGGTGGCCCTCCTGTAACTTGATACGATAGTTACGTACAAAACAGTATTTATTGCTGCCTCTTTTGCTTGTAGAAATAATAGCGTACTAATTTCTTCGCATTTCTTGTGATTAATGACTGATTACCCCACCTCTCCGGACACCCCTCGATAACACGGACAAATCGTAACTCGGACAGCTTCTCCCCCCTTTTAGTCCGAGTTATCGAGGGTTCACTGTATCAGTAAATGCGGTTGAATGAAAGCTGGAGCTTTCCCGTCAAACCGGCCCAAAACAAAACAAGCAAACTAATCAGGGCGGAAACGTGCGAATTACCGGGATTCCATAAGTAAAATACCGAGCGACCCAACAAAACCAAAAGGAAAAACAAACACCTACCAATAAAGAATTTCACACGTGCCAGTCGTCGGAAAGCCGAGAGAGCTGAAGCAAGAAAATTGTATGCACTGGACGGCAGGCAGAAGCGAAGTGGCGAGGGAAGGTTAAAACGATGCCGGCCACAGCAGGCCATTTGAGGGGAAGGAAAAAGGAAGGTCGGAGAAGGGTGGGGGGGGGGGCGACTGACTAGAGGGGAGAACCTGAGCAGGCCCGATGACACCCGAAATAGGCCGAAGGCAGTCATAGCGGGGCTGACGTCACTCCAGTCCTCCACTCACACGCACACATAGGTCCATCACCAACACACACAAACTGATGGCCTGACCTCGAGTCCATCTGCAGGGTACTGCTAGGGCTGTAGATGCCCCAGTACAACCCCTGGCCCTATTCCAAAGTTCGGGATATCTAGTCTGTAGCAGATGACGATCACCAGTCAGAAAGTACTTGAGATGACTACCCATGACACATATAGGCTCATGGGGGCTACGGGTGACAGCCAAAACTGCTGCGAGGTCCACCTTGGAAACGGCCTGAAGGAGCAAGGAAACCAATGTAGCATCAGGGCGTCAAGTCAGAAGCCCAGGACTCCCGCTAGGATAGAGGGGACAGGATCACCACCCGCTGACATCAGATAAGCTGCTCATGAAAAAATACATAACGACAATGAAATACCAAATAACAACCGCTGAAAATCATGCAAAATACACCACCATAAATCGCCCAACATATGACTTGACATGATATTACATAGCTTACAGATCAATCATAACAACAAAAGAGAAAATAAACATTATCCTGTAATACTCCGCATACCCTCAAAATAACATCTCATCCCAAATAATATAACAAACTATAAATGTTAATTCATTTCCAAATGACGAATAAGCCTCAGATTCAGATACAAATAGTTCGCACCATCAAGCAAGAAAAATATGACTAATAAAATTAACATGGCCGCATATAAAATACACAGCGTATAATTAATAAATATGACTAGAAAACTCAAGTAAGTGCGCACAATACCAAACCCTTCTCCGGGCTAAACACAAAACACAAGGTTGGTCCACAACGAACGCAAACATAACATTAAACTAGGGATGTGCGATTTGTTCGAAATTTCGAGTCGAGTCGCATATTGTAACTCGACTCGACTTGTTGCACTTCTAAGTGTTAGAAAAATTGAGTTTTTAGGTTAGGCCTAACACAGGAATTATTTTAATTCCATTTGAAATTGCAGTAGTATAATCAGAAGCGTAATTGAAAAAGTTTATTTTAAAACGCACAAATTAAAAGAACTTCAGTCATTCATTTTTGTTTACCAACACGATCTTATCACTTGAAATTTGAAAACACGCGCCTGTACAAACAAAAGCAGTCGCGTTTCTCATCCAAAACGGCCTGTTTAACGTATTGCGGTTGTTAATAAACAGTGTTGATTAAAATCACAGGTATTATTTTTCTGTGCACATTATCCCGTGACATATCATATTGATATACCAGAACAGGCATTCGTGCTAACATCTACATTCCGCCATATTGTCTACTGTTCAACAAACGAGCAAGACTGTTGTTGCAGTGATTCAATATGAGAATTGATACTACAAGTATGAAAATAGGTCGATTTATTGAGATTTTGCTCAACTTGAAATAAAAGTCGTTTCGGTGCCACGGATTGCATTATTTTTAAGGTAACGCGGTCTTTTGTTGAGGTCAATTGGAAAGTTTTTATTTTCGCTTTATTTACACCGTGAGCGGCGTGTATCCGTAATGAAAAAAATTAATCCCGGTTCATCAAAACGTTATGAAGTACAGTGTAAAAGTGTATTAATTTGGAATTTTTCCCCCAAAACCCGAACAGAGGAGGCATAATGTAACAACACCTGCAAAATTATTCTGAAGGTGCCGTTGGGAAGCACAACTACGTTGATTCTGCATCTCAACAAACACCAATGACAGAAAAATCAGTATTGAGAAGAAAAACTAAAAAATGAGCAAGCATATGTTAAAACGCCACTAAAAACACCCAGACAACAAACTTTAGATGGTGCATTTACACATGTGAAAATGGATAACACTCATCACAGATCTAAGGCAATAACATCGGCAATTGGGAAAATAATGGTTCTAGATTATCAGCCCTATTCCATTGTGGAGGATAGGGGATTCCAGGAACTGGTTAATACCCTGGAACCAAATTACGAGATACCTTCAAGAACAGTTTTTTCGAGGTATATTATTCCTGAGATGTACGAGAACAAGTTAACAAATAAAAACAGAAACGGAACGGGAACTATGTTCAGCACAGTCGCTGTCACTTACTACCGACATGTGGGCGTCTCGAGCGGACGAGAGCTACATTTCTCTGACCTGTCATTATATGAATGATGAAACGTTATACTCTTGCTAATTTGTACTTTCCTGGCCAACATACAAGATCTGTAGTGCACCAGAAATTGAATTCCATTTTAGAAGAATGGGATTTGGGGCAGGGCACAGTACCCATTTATATAGTAACAGAAAATGCACGAACTCTGATTGCAGCATTATCTAAAACCGATTGGATTTCAATACCTTGCCTTGCACTTACAATGCAACTAGCAATAAGTGATGCGAAGAAAACCACTCCAGGTTTTAGTGTATTGTGCCAAAAAGGTCTATCCATTGTTGGGCATTATCGTCACAGCGTTCAAGTCCGAGAAAGACTAGGCTATCTACAGAAAACAATGGATAAACCTACACACAACTTAATTCAAGATGTCGTAACTCGCTGGAACAGCGAGTACCAGATGTTCGCTAGGCTACTTGAACAGAGGGTCCCAATTTCAGCTGAATTAGCAAAGAGTGGAAAAAAAATTGAGTGTTTCAACCAAGCTTAGTGGCATATGGTTAGTGATATTGTTGATGTTTTACAGCCAATTGACCAAGCAATCACTGAACTGTTTGCTGAATCTTCTTACCCAACCCTTTCCATGGTGATTCCTGTTGTAAGCAGCATACAAACATTGCTGGAAAATCACATAAAAAGTAAAAGCAAAACAGGATGTGATTTGACTTTCACTAGAAACTTGTTGAAAGCTTTTCGAGCTCGTTTCCCAGATTATAGAATGTTGGCATCAAATATGGTGGCCATGGTATTGGATCCACGTTTCAAAAGTGTTCTACTCACAGAAGAAGAAATGAAATTTGCTATTAACTTCTTGGATAAAGAAATTTGCAGGCTACAGGAATGTAATGCTGAAGTAGGCCTACCTGCAGTGGACACTTAAGGACAGAGTGATGCATCAGTCACATTGTTGGGGGGCTTTTGATCGGTTAGCAAAAGATAAAAATAAGCTTGCAAGCAAGGAACAATCAATGAAAGATCAGGTTACAAGATATTTAAGTGAATCTGTCATAGATAGGCATGAAGGCCCTTGTGCATGGTGGAAAAACAACAGAAAGCAGTTCTATTGTCTTCAAATTTAGCTCAACATTATCTTTCTGTACCTGCAACACAAGTAACAAGTGAACGTTTGTTTTCCTGTGCAGGGAACACTGTCACTGTAAGGAGGAGTCCGGAGCACGTGGAGCAACTAGTATTTCTCGATCATAACATGAAGCAATAGTAACTCCTATTTCTGTGTAATGTTTGAGGTCTACATGTAGTTAAATTATGTTTGTGTATCCAGTTATCTAGTGTAAAAATAGTATGCTTCAGAGAAACTTGCATATAAAATAATTTTAAACAAGACTGAAATATGATAAGTAGCTTAGTACTGGTTCCTACATGGATATTTATTTAACCTATGTATGTTGCCAATAAAAAATAAAAACCCAATTTTTTAGCAGAAATTTTTTACTGGTAGATTGTCTCTAAATTCGAACTCGACTCGAAACTCGATTTTTTAAAAAGTGTTCGACTCGAACTCGAATTCAAAAAGTGGTGTTCGCACATGCCTACATAAAACGAGTAAAGACAAAATTCCACACACTATACACACACACATTTAACACCAGTACAAACAAACATAAAAACAACACCAACACACACCCACACACAAACACATCAAAAACTTCCTTCTGCCGGTTTGCCGACCACGTTGCGGGCCCGATGGAAGCAGCCAAGGCGATCGCTGCAATACTGAACACATCAGCACACAATCCCATTGTCATGACATTCCCTGAAACACATCAGATCATTCATTGATATCATTGGGACAGGGCTTAAGATGGCTCACATGGGCTTTCCGGAACACCCTGCGGAGTTCGGATCGGCAAGCAAAACTGTATTGGGGCCCAGCAGGCGAATGATCCTGAAGGGACCAGCATAGCGAAGTAACAACTTATTACCAAGGTCTCGTACTTCTACTCGACTTGGCAGAGTAAAAGATTTACAATACACTAGCTGGCCAACCTGAAAATCGGCCGGAACTCGCTGAGAATTCACACATGCCTGTAGCTGCTGGCGTGCCTCTGTAAGGTGTCCTAACATCTCATGGCCTAACAGTTCCCATCGAGCATCCGACAAGGACATCAGGGGAGAAGGGACACCCCACACATTTAGCAAGAGGTGAATCAAGTCACGTCCCAACAAAACACGGGCAGGGGAGAACTTAGTACACCCGTGGACCAAAGAGTTAAACCCAAGATTTATTAGGTCTAGATCCTCATCCCAATCCTTCTGATGAGCGTGATAAAGAGAAGCCTAAGAGTCTTTCAAATTCCTATTAAAATGTTCCGCCTCGTTTCCGCAGGGGAAATATGGGCTAGAAGTGACATGATTCAGTGCCCAACGGAAGCACATGTCCTTAAAGATGGAAGAGTTGAAATACGGTGCATTATCCGAAGGGTGGCGAGCGACCGGGAAAAGTCAGGGAATTTAAGATTTCTGGAGAAGTCAGGGAAAAGTCAGGGAATTCTCTAAAAAAAACCTGGAATTTCAGAATTTAGTAAACGAACATTTCCGCGGGCGGTATGAACATAACGTACCATTTTCTTGGTACGTATACCAATTTTCAAGTTCCATAATATATTTTCGTACCGATATTGTAGTTGTGTGGAACCGTGTGGAACAGTGGATTTGACGCGATGTACCAGGTTTTTGTCTCTCATACGATTTTTTTGGCGTTTTGTACCAGAATTTTCAGAGGTTTCCGCCAGTGTTGCCAGACTAATGGTTCCTTGACAACGTGTTGTGATGTTTTTTAAGTTTCCACAGTGGTAAAAAATTACTCTCTCCTGGTGTTTCTTGCGTGCTGTTTGCAAAATGCCGTAAATTTTAATGAATTTTTAGTTAATAAAGTGGGTTTTAAACAGTTGTGGTGTTTTTCCCCAAGAGTTCGTAGTTGAAATTGAAGGTGTGGACTTGGCAACATATGATTCACAGTTCGCTTTTGTTTTTAACATGCGGCATGCTGATACGTTCATTAATCGTTCGGTTGTTTATTGTTTACTAGCGTGGCGCGAATATTTTTTTCTATCGTTTGTGCGAGTATTTATATCTTTTGAACATATCTCAAGTCCTTTTATTTACATTTAAGTTGTATTTTATCTACAGTACCGCATAATAGCGGAACACGCCTGAACTTTCGGCTCGTGCAGTGACAGCATAACGTGACGTGATCTCGTGTGTGTTTTTGAAAAAATATCTAGAAATGTATGTTCAATGAGTGTTGTTTCCACAACGTAATTAATTTAGGAAAAACAGTTATGGCAGGAAGAAACAAACTGTATTGGTTAACCTATCCTACTACTATTAAATGAATCGCGAAGTTCCTGGTGATAACTCTGCAAGGTGCAATTCATGCAATGTTAGTTTTTCTTTAAGCAACATGGGCCGGCATTCTGTTGTGAGCCACATTAAAGGCAGAAAACCCTAAGTAGGCTGGGAGTTGAAACTGTGAAGGTAGGCCTAGATGCTTTTTTCAAATCTGTACCATGTGAAGCAATGTTTTCAGATTAAGGCCGTGCTACAATCAAGTTGTCCCATGCTGTGTCCATTGGACACTACGCGCCGATTGGCTCAAATGATCACGTGACGTCCCTTGTGTGCCTGGCTGTCTCTTTGTCCCATGTCTCGTCTTGTCCTATGTATATGGCCAATATTTATAAATTGGTCCCTTCGTCCTATGTCCTTTGTCAAGTTAAAGAAGAAGAATTACCAAAACATTAAACACCGCCAAAATTAAGCTCGTAAACATAAACATTTGTATTCATAGTGTCAGTAGAGAATGTGGAATGTAAAAAGAGCATTATTTAAACAAAAAAAATATTTAAACCAAAATTGTCAGTCTCCGAATCCACATAATAGGTATATAACAAAATAAAGGGCAATCGAAAATACGAAAAAACCATTAAAATTAACTGCACTCTGGTGTCGCTTTTCTAAATCTGCACGATGAGACAGCTCTATTGTGGCATCACATTTCTGGGTGTCCCTTGGTGATGTCAAGAGACGATGGAACAAGAGGACACGAAGGACCAAGAGACATGCGAATGTAGCTCCATAACTTCACAACCACAGCATTTTAAAAGTGGAATGTGAATTGACATAAGTGAAAATTGTCGTATTTGTATATTCCTAGGACTCTGTTTCTTGTAAATAATGAAGATATGATAGAATTTATGCAAGATGAAGTTATGTTGATAAGTAGTGTTCAGCTTCACAAAAAAAAAGTAAATATTAAGTATCACTACTCATTGTGTACTGGCCAAACTATTGATTTTAGACATAGTTTGTTATGAAAATTTTTTCTACAGACGGTGTAAGTACTCCTACGTAATTTTTTTTAGGTTAGGTTTTAAGTTTGGTTAGGTTATGTTTAAGTTAAATTAGGTTATAAACATTAAATTAGGTCAGTTTAAGTTTCTTAACCTAAACTAGGCAACATAACAAAAAATTTACCTAGGGCTTTTAGAGACATTTAGAAGAAGTAGCCCTACATAAAAAAATTGTTACCTAACAAAACAGTTTTTTTATGTAGCACTACTTATAACGTCCCTAAAACATTTTTGATAAATAAATTATAAGACTAAAATCAATAGTTTGGCCGGTACACGATGAGTAGAGATTCTTAATATTTATAAAAAAAATTGTCGCGATCGTACAACCTGGTTAATTTTATTGATATTTTGTTGGTCAGGGAAAAAGAGCAGCTGACCTGGAAAGGTCAGGAAAAAGTCAGGGAATTTTTTTTACAGGTTTTGCTAGCCACCCTGTATGTAACTAACATAAAAAAGAGGACCACATGCGCTCGGCCAGAGCACGCACAATAGCAGGGCTTTTTAAACTGTGGAGCGTAATCAATATAACAAACTTACTGAAACTATCTAACACGATTAAGACACATATTGCCTTTACCAGATCAGACCAGCGATCCGTAAATGTCACAATGGAGCGACTCCCAACAGAATTCAGCCTGACCGGCCGAATAAAGGCCCACTTTACTAGTCTGGACTGCCTTAGCTCAGAGACACAAGTCACATTTCCGCACGAAGTCTCTCACATCATGATACATTCCCGGCCAGTAAAAACGGATGGCCCACCTTACTCAGAGTATCAGCACGACCAAGATGGCCCCCAAAGGGTGAAGCATGGTAATATGTCAACAACTCATTTCGACATGCCAGCGGAACCAACAAACGACACACACGCCCACGATGTCCGACATAATGGAGCAAACGTCTGAAACAACATAAGGAAGTGCCTCCCCTCGGTCCAGCCTGTGCACAATACTCAAACACTCTCCATCACTTTCCTGAACCTTTTGCAGGCAGGTATTGAAAGAGGGATGGGTAGTAAAAGCCAAACCTAACCCAGAAAGTTCCTCAGGATCGCAGTCGTAGTCCTCGGGGGCTGAACATCCGCGATAGCGCGTCCACCACCATATTGCTCGCCCCTGAGACATGCCTGGCGATGAAATGGAACTTAAGAAGCCTAAATGCCCATCTTCCGAGCTTCCCGAAATCATTAGAATGGCTGAGCAACCAGGAAACTGCCTGATTATCAGTACACAGATCAAATTCAATATCGCTCAAAAAGGACTCAAACTTACTAGTCCCTCATATGCATGCTAAGGCCTCCTTTTCGAAGGCGCTAAGACAACGCTCGGCCAGGACGTGACTGGCGAAGGCTACTGGTACCACCCTGCCGTCACGCCTCTGACCAAGAACGGAACCTAGGGCAATGTTTGATGTATCAACATTTAACACAAATCGGAAGTTGAAATCTGGTAGATACAAGGCCGGGGCGGCCGCCAGGGTAGACTTTAATGCCTTAAAACTCTGTTTCTGCACCTCGGCCCAAACAAAAGACACACCCGTACGCTTGATGAGATAAAGGGGGGGGGGGCAAGTTCGGCGAAGGAGGGGATGAATGTGGCATAATACCCTATCATGCCTATGAAACGGGAGACTCCTCTTACGGTCTTCGGGCGAGGAAATTTGACAATAGGACTTACACGACATGGATCCATAATCAATCGGCCTTCGGACACAATATATCCCAAAAATTTAACAGAGGAAGCGGGCCAGGTAACCTTAGTGGGATTGACCGTTAAACAGGCCTGACACAACAGGCCCAAGTACTTCACAGAGATGCTCCAAATGCTTGTCAAACGAGTTGCTATACACAATAATATTGTCTATGTAATTACAGTAAACCCCCGATCTAACGACATCGGCGATCTAACAACATAATTTCCAGGAACCCTTGAAAAATTAATATTTTAAAAAATTGTTAAAATCAAAGCAAAGGGCAATAGATTGCATTAAAACGTTATTTAAACATAATTATGCGTATATTAAACAATAACGTACTGCAGTTATCATCAGTTAGTGATATGCAGCTGTGAAACAAAAAAAACTGTTGAAAAATGTTAGAAACTATGGCTGGAATACAGTTGAGGGGCACGCCGGGTGAGTAGGCCGCCCGCGCATTACCGACATATGTGAGACGTGATGACTAATGCTGCCTTTCCTCCTCCTGCTCACTACTCCGTGCTCCCTCCTGCTTGAACTTCCCTCTCACACTCCTCCACATGTCCTTATCTCAGCTACGCAGTTAAGATACCTGACGTGGCGTAGCAATGGTTATTTACGAGTGTAAAAAATTAGGATAAAAAAACATTTAAGGAAAATTGTCCGCGTTGCATTTTCCTTGGTGATTGTTGTGCTGTAAGAAATGTACAATAAAAATAAATACTTACTTCCTTTCCCTCCTGACTGCACGCCAGCCACTAACCATTCTCTCTCCCCACCCCCAGCCGACATGCCAGATTGTGCTTGTGTGTGCACGCATCAACTGCAGACTGATAGTCTCGTGCAACTCGCATCTAGTCTCGCCACACAGCATAGTCCAGTCGACAGGTTGGAAAAAGTAGGGTTAGGTGGAAAATGGTCGGAAGTTAATGAAACTTTGAGATTATGCTAAGGGATGGTTAATTAACATTTTCTCAAGTTTTGGACCTCGAGGACCCTGTGCGAAAAGAGGGGGGGAGGGGAAACTTCAAAATTTTCGACATTTCTCCGGTTTTTCTTAATAACTTTTTTCCCTTACGTTCTACGGCAAAAGTATTCCTATACTTTTTTGTAGAGCATTAAATTCCCAATAATTTTCATTATTCAAACATGTTTGTATGTGAATCCGTTACTGAGATATGGCGCTTCGAAAAAACCGTTTATTTTTCAAAAATCACTACAAAATTCAAGAAATACAGAATTTCACCATATTTCTTCTATTATACCCTAAATATGATGAAATTTTTTTGTAATTATGGTTTCTGATTACAGTCACCAACTTTGGACACTCCCCTCCCCAGCCCCACTCCCCCATTCCTCACCCAATCCTAATTCACAAAAGATTCTATTCTGATGAACGCCAACCATATTGACATCAGCTGTATAGTTGGGCAAATAGGACAGAATTGAGCTCAAACAGCTGACCAGGGTGGCTTCCGACACCTCTGCTTTGGCAGACAAAATATTTGAACACATTCAATTCACTGAAAAAGACCTGACAGCGTTAGACCTAGCCCTCAATTTCCCGGATAAGTCCACCATCTTGAGGGGAGCAGATGATCCCAACTTCCATGCTGTGACTGAGCAATTTCAGGGATGCTGACCACTATTGAAAAAAGAGGGTCAACTGCTCCTCTATGAATCCAGTATTTTCGAATGCGTACGCTGCTGAAGAACTTCGTAAAAGCTGAAATAATGGGTAATTGGAAACTCCATCTAGATTGCATCAAGGAAATGATACCCTACTTTCATGCTGCTGGACACCTGAATTATGCCAAAAGTGCTCATCTGTATGACCAAGATATGGTCACCCTACAGGACAGGATGGATCCTCACGAATATATGAGGTTCACCACAGATGGCTACAATATATGAGGTTCACCACAGATGGCTACTTCACCATTCGCCGATCAGAAAAATTTTGATCGGGCATCTGGTCCGACGAGCATGTCATCATGCGGTCTATGAAGAGCTATGGAGGACTCACTCGTTGACGCGGTGTAAGCGATTCTGTGCTCGCAATATGGACATTGGGAATGCTGTGCCTTCAAAGCATTTGTGAAGAAATAGAATTGGTCGCTGATGTACGCTCATAGACATCTGAACAACATGTGGACATGAGACCAACTCGAGTCGTGAGAGACAACATGGACATTGGGAAACTGCGCGCATGGTTCACTGAACACCCCCCATTCCTTCACATCCAGGCGATAGTTTCTCTAAGCACAGGAATCATTGGTCATGGCGAAGTAAACTGTCACTTAGCATGAGAGATAGGCATATAATGCATGAAGAAAGTGGTGGGGAACAATTTTGCAGAATTGAAACTGAAACGGAAGGATAAGGTCGTGACTCTCGCTTCCATTTCCTGCTCATTGAAAATTGCTGGTAAAATAATCACTGTCGATCCTCTCACTCTCTTCCAGCGTGTCTGCATTGCCGAAAAATCTAAAGAAGATCTGAAAGAACTCTTCAAGTTTAAACTCGCACCCTTCCCTATGTCACTCTTCACTGAGGAAGGAATGCGCAAGGGAACGAAGTCTGCAATGTACTCACTCTTCACTCCAATAGAGGAAGTCAACCTTGGCAACAGGAAATGTAATGTGATTGATGGAGGATATCTGTTTTACATAAAGTGGTGTGGAACAAAACTCCCATGACTACATTCGAGAAGCTGTGCTCTACGGATATCAACTATGTGCACAGACACTTTGGGATCAATGTGATTGTTGTATTTGATGGATATCCTACTAACGCCGGCTATCAAAGCACCAAAGCCGCAGAACGAGCTCGTCGTTCTAGATTACTAT